>JARHVA010003042.1:2042500-2127500 GCA_037957365.1 Torreya grandis
AATTTCAAATACACTATGCAATGACACCGATATGAAAATCCAAACAAAAGATATGCAACACACCAAATATTTCTAATTTTTATCTAGATGATTTGAAATATGACTCATAACGGAATTGGTATGGATATACTAATTTAAATTATACAAAATGAAATATATTTATAATTTTTTCTTGAGTTTTATGAATTTCACAATAAAACATCATTTCTATGGGAAACCTAACTAAAAATATCTGACATCCCAAATATTTATTTAATTTGTCCTAGTGCTTTAAATTAAATAATGAAAGGAAATTTGTATGAGAAACTTGACTCCAAATATGTAACACCCCAAATTTTTTTGAAATTTATCCCAGTATTGTGCATTACATAACACAACAACATTACTATAAAAATCCTTAATCAAAATATACTACCCAAATATTTCTAAAAAAAATCCAAGTGTTACAAATTGTACAGTGCAATGACATTGGTATGAGAAACCTGACCCAAAATATATAACACACAAAATATTAATAAATTTTTTCCCATTGATATGAATTTCACCACATAATTATAATAATATGGGAAAAATAATCCAATATGTAACATCATAAATATTTACAAAATTTATTTGTGTTGTGAATTGTGACATGAAATGATATTAGTAGGGAAACTAGACTCAAAATATGCAACACACCAAATATTAATGAAATTTGTCCTAGTGTTATGAATTGGACACAACACATAAACTTGGTATGGTAAACCTAACTCAAAATATGCAAGACCCTAGATATTTATGAACTTTGCTCCAATGTTTCAAATTACACCATGCAATGAGATTACTATGAGAAAAATCACTCAAAATATTCATCATAGCCAATATTTATTAAATTCTTCTCATTATTTCAAAATATGACATGCAACAACATTCAAATAAGAAATTCAACTCAAAATATGTAACTCCCCAAATATTTATGAATTTTTTTCTATTATTGAAAATTGCACTGCATAATGACATTGGCAAGATAAACTTGACTCAAAATATGCAACACCCAAAATATTTAAAAAATATTTCCCAATGTTTTGAATTGTTATACATAATGGTGTTGGTCTGGGAAGCCTAACTAGAAAATATAACACCACAAATATTTATAAAATGTGTCTTACTATTGAAAATTGTGCAACATAACAAAATTAGTATGAGAAACATGAAAAAAAATATGCAACTCCAAAAATATTTCAAAAATTTATTCTAGTGTTGTGAACTATGTCACACAACAACATTGGTATGGGAAACCTGACCTAAAATACACAACACAAATATTTTTGAAAATTTCACTTGTGTTTCAAATTTCACTTTGAAATGATAATGGTATGGAAAAAATGATGCAAAATAAGAAAAATAACCCAAAAATTAATGAAATTTGTCCATGTGTTAAAAATTTCACCACATAATGACATTAGTATGAGAATCCAAACTACTAATATGTAACACCCTAAATATTTTTTAAATTGGTCTCATTATTTCTAATTGATACATGTAGCAACATTGATACTTGAAACCTAATACAAAATATACAACACCCAAAATTTTCTAAAATGTATCCTAGTGTTCCAAATTGTTACATGTAATGACAAAATTATGGGAAACCCAAATCAAAATATGCAACACCTAAAATAATTGTAAAAATTGTCCTAGTGTTGAAAATTGAAATGTTCAATGAATTTAGAATAGGACACCTTACTCAGAAGATACAACACAATAAATATTTCCAAAATTTATCCTAGTATTATGAATTACACCATGCACTAAGATACTAAACAAAAAATAAGCAACACCCCAAGTATTTATAATTTTTATTTTGATGTTGTGAATTATGAATCAAAATAACACTTATATGGGTATACTTATTAAACTTATACAACATCCCAAATATTTCTAAAAAAATTCCTAGTGTTATGAGTTGCACAATGCAATAACATTTATATTAAAACCTAACTCAAAATATAAAACATGCCAAATATTTATAAAATTTGTCTTAATGTTTCAAATTGCATCATGAAAGGACATTGCTACAAGAAACATGACTAAAATATGTAACTCCCAAAATAAATTTAAATTTGTCCTAGTGTTCTGCATTATGTAGCATAACAACATTATTATAGGAAACTCAACTCAAAATATACAACACCCCAAATATTTATATTTTTTTTAAAAAGTGTTATAAATTGTACCATGTAATGAAATTAGTATGGGAATCTCAACTCAAAATATGAAACATAATAAATTTTCTCAAAAATTTCCTAATGTTACAAATTGCATTGTGCAATGACATTGGTATGAGAAAATTGACTCAAAATATGCAACAAGTAAAATATTTATAAAAATTATCCCATTGTTCTGAATTACATTACATAACAACATTGGTACATGAAACCTGACTTAGAGTATACAAAACCAAAATGATTTCAAAAAAAATCATATTGTTGTGAGTTGATGTATGCAACAACATTGGTATGGGAAATTTGAGTCAAAATGTTCAACACCTAAAGTATTTATGAAATTTCTTCTATTGTTACAAATTTCACCATCTAAGAACATGAGTATGCAAAACATGACCCCAAATATAAAACACCATAGATATTTATAAAATTTGTCTAAGGCTTATAAATTACAACACATAGTGACATTGGTATAGGAAACATGACTTAGAATATGTAAAAACCCAAATATTTCTAAAATGTGTCCCATTATTGAAAATTGTGAGGTAAAATCACATTGGTATGAGAAACTTGGCTCAAAATATGCAAAACCTCAGTGATGTGCAACAATATTAGAATGGGAAACCATACTCAAAATATGAAAAATTCTAAATATTTCTAAAAAATTTCCTAGTGTTGTGAATTACATTGTGTAATGGAATTGCTATGGCAAACCTAAATTAAAATAGGGAACACCCGAAATATTTATGATATTCTCCTAGTGTTAAGAACTATGATGCAGAACAATATTGGTATATGAATCCTAATTGAAAATGTGTAACACAAAATATTTCTAAAATTTTTACTAGTGTTGAAAATATCACTAGGCATTGGAATTTGTATATGAAACATGGCTCAAAATATGCAACCCAAATATTTTAAAAAATTTATCCTATTATTTCATATTGTGTCATGTAATAAAATTGGTATAAGAGACCTAAACAAAAATATGTAACAACCTAAACATTTCTAAATTTTGTCAAAGTGTTTAAATTGTGCTACACAACAACATTGGTATGGTAAACCCAACTTAAAATATTTAAAACTATAGATAATTAAAAAATGTGTCCCCATGTTGTGAATTAGATTGTACAAATACAATGTTGACCAAAAATATGGAACACATTAAATATTTTTAAAATTTGACCTAGTGTTATGAATTATGTGATACAACAACATTGGTATAGGAAACCTAACTAAAAATATGAAACAACCTAAATATTTCAAAAATTTGACCTAGTGTTGCAAATTTCACTATGAAATGACATTGCTACCAGAAACATGACTTAAAATATTCAACAACCCAAATATTTTCTAAATTTTTCCTAGTGTTGTGAATTACAACACATAATAACATTTCTATAAGATGTCTAACCAAAAATCTACTACAACCCAAATATTTTAAAATATCTCCCATTGTTATAAATTGTGATGCATGACATTACAATATGAAATCCAACACAAAATGTGCAATGTCCCAAATATTTCTAATTTTTTTTCCAGTGTTACAAATTATGCTAAAAAATAACATTGCTACTTGAAACCTTACTCAAAAGACTTAACACCCCAAATACTTGTAGAATTATTCTTAGTGTCATGAACTACTGCACACAATGACATTGGTATAGTAAAATATAATCAAAATAAGCAACACCCCAAATATTTCCAATTTTCCCCATAGTGTTACAAATTATGTCACATAATAACATTGGTAGGGGAAACCTGACTCAAAACATTCAATAACCAAAATATTTATAAAATTTGTGCCAATGTTGAAAATTTCACAATGTGTAATGACATTCATATGGGAAACCCAATTAAAAATATGTAACACCCTAAATATTTAAAAAAATTGTCCCATTATTGTAAACTATGTCATGCAATGATATTGTTATGAGAAACCTGACTCAAAATATCAAAAAGGAAAAATATTTATAAAATTTTTCCTATTATTGCAAATTGCATTGTGTAATGACATTCATATAGGAAACCCGATACAAAATATGCAAGGAACACAAATATTTTTTAAATTTGTCCTAATGTTAATAATTCCACCATATAATAACATTGTTATGGGAAACCAAACACCACATATGCAACAGCCCAAATATTTATGAAAATTTTCCCATTATTGTGAATAGTGACATGAAGAGACATTTGTACAATGGCATTGGTAATATTTATAAAATGTGTCCTTTTTTTGTGAATTATCATGTACAATGACATTGGTATAGGAAACCTAAATCAAAATATGCAAAACCTAAAGTATTTATGAATTTTTTTCTAATGTTACAAATTGTGTCCCACAATGACATTGGTATGGGAATCCCAACTCCAAATAATAAAAAACAAAAATATTTTTATAAATTTGTCCCAGTGTTGTGAATTACACCATATAATGACATTAGTATGGTAAACCTAACTCCAAATATGTAACACCCTAAATATTTTTGAAATTAGTACCAATTTTGTGAAATATGATGTGTAGTGATAATGGTACAACAAACCAAACCCAAAATATACAACCCCCCCAATTATTTTTTAAATGTGTCCCATTATTACAATTCATAAGTTATAATGACATTGGTATGAGAAACCCAAATTAAAATATGCAACACCCAAAATAATTATAAAATTTGTCCCAATGTTGTGAATTGTGATGCATAACAACATTGGAATGGGAAACCATATAAAAATATGCAACATCCAAAATATTTCAAAACTTTGTCATAGTTTTGTGAATTGCACTACAAAACAACATTGGTATGGATAATTCAACTTAGAATATGTAACACTCGAAATATTTTTGATTTTTCTCAATTATGTAAATCATGATGCACAATAACATTCATACAAGAAACTTGACTTAAAATTTTCAAGACTACTAGCATTTATGGAAACTTTATAGGTTTTGAATTTTATTGGCAAAAGACATTTGTAGGGAAACTTGGTTAAAAATATGAAACACCCCAAATATTTATAAAATTTATCCCAGAGTTACATATTGTTCCATGTCATTAAATTCATATGAGAAACCTTAATAACAATATTTAAAACCCTAAATATTTTTAAATTTTTTCCTAGTGTTCTTAATTTTGTTGTATAATGACTTTAGTATAGGAAACCCAACTCAAAATATACAATACGACAAATATTAAAAATTAAATCCTAAATGTTTTTAATTACATTATGCAATGACATTGGTATGTGAAACCTAAATCAAAATATGCAACGCACCAAATATTTTTAACATTTGTCCTAGTGTTATGAATTGTGCGATGCAACAACATTAGTATAGGAAAACCAATTCAAAATTTGCAACACCCAAAATATTTTCAAAATTTGACCCAATGCTAAAAATTGCAAAATACAAAAACATTATTATGGGAAACCTAACTCAAAATATTCAACAACCCAAATATTTTTAGAAAAATTCCTGCATTTTTTAATTACAACAAAACAACATTAGTGTGAGACACCTAGCCCAAAATTTGTAACACCCCAAATATTTAAAAAAATTATCCCAATGTTATAAATTACATTGGGTGATAAAAATTGTATTAGAAACCCATTTAAAATATGAAAAATCTTAGATATTTTTATTTATCTTAATATTATGAATTACACTATGTTACAACATTAGTAAAGGAAAAATGATGCAAAATACAAAACACCACAAATATTTTTTAAAACTCCTCCCAATGTTTTGAATTGTTCTATCATAAATATTGGTACAATAATACTAACATAAAATTTGTAACACCCCAAATATTTCCAAAACTTTTTCCAATATTACAAATTTCACCATGAAACAATATTGGTATAGGAAACATGACTTAAAATATGCAAAACCTCAACTATTTTTGAAATATGTCCTATTATTGTGAATTACAATGAAAAAAAACATTAGAATGAGAAATAAAACTCAAAGGATACAATAGTACATATATTTCAATTCTTTTTCATGTGTTGTGAATTTCACCACTTATCAACATTGGTATGGAAAACATGACACAAAATATGTAACATTGCAAATATTTTAAGAATTTGTCCCACTATTATGAATTTATATGCACAATGGCATGGGTATGAAAAACTTCAATCAAAATATGGAACAACCCAAATATTTTTTAAATTTGTCTTGGTGTTGGAAATAATGCCATGTATTGAGATTAATATAGGAAATCTTACTTAAAACATGGAACACACAAATATTTCTAAAATTTGTCTAAGTGTTACATAATACATTTTGGAATGACAATGATATAGGAAACCTGAATTGAAATATGTAACATCCAAAACATCTATGGCATTTGTCCTAGTGTTGTGAATACACCATGTAATGACATTGGTATGGGAAACTTGACTCAAAATATCTAGCACCAATTGTTTTTGAAATTTTTTTGAGTGTTCATAATTGCATCATAGAATGACATTGTATAGGAAACTAAAATGAAAATATGCAATGCCCAAAATATTTCCTAAATTTTTCCCAGTGTTATGAATTGTAGTACAAAAAAAATTGTTATGGGAAACTTGAATCAAAATATGAAAACCCAAAATATTTATAACACTTTTCACAATCTTCAGAATTTGTCTAAGTAAAAAAATTGGTACTAAAAACCAAGTCAAAATATGAAACACCAAAAATAATTTATATTTGTATTATTATTACAAATATTACCACTAAATGACATGTGTATATGAAACTTAACTTAAAATATGCAACACCCAAAATATTTTTGACATTTGTCCCATTGTCACAATATTAAATCATGTAATAACATTAATATGAGAATCATGAATCCAAATATTCAATGCACCAATTATTTCCTAAATATATCTTAGTGTTGTGAATTATGCCATATAATGGCATTAGTATGGGAAACCTAAATACAAATATAGAACACACTAAATATTTCTAAAATTGGTCAATTGTGACATGATGCAACATGGTTATGGGAAAGCTAACTCAAAATATCTAACACCCAAAATATTTATCAAATGTCTCTTAGTGTTTTATATTATGACATGCAATGAGATTGGTACTGTAAATCCAACTCAAAATATACAACACTCTAGATAATTATAATTTTTTTTCCCAAATTTGTGAATTATAATCTATAATGAAATTGAAATCAGAGACATTAATAATAATATACAACATAATAAATATTCCTAAAATTTGTCTTAGTATTATGAATTACACCATGCATTAACATTGGTATGGCAAAATAAATAAAAAAATATGCAACACCCCATATATTTCTAAGCATTATATTGATGTTTCTAATTATGACTCAAAATGACATTGGTATGGGTAAATTGATTCAAAATATAACACCCCAAATATTTATGAACATTAGTCTAGCATTTCAAAATACATTATAGAATGACATTGTTTCAAGAAACCCATTTAGAAATATGCACTGCTAAAAATATTTATAAAATTTATCATAATTTTGTGAATTTATACATTCCATGTCATTCGTATGGGAAATATAACTCAAAATATGTAATACTCAAAGTGTTAATGAAATTTATCCTAGGGTTAAAAATAATACCTATAATGACATTAGTATGAGAAACCTGACTCCAAATATGTATCACTCCAAATATTTCTAAAATTTCTCCAATTTTTGTTAGTTATGATGTGTAGGGACATTCGTATAGGAAACTTGACTCAAAATATGCAACACCTTAAATATTTATAAAATGTGTCCCATTATTGAAGATTATGAGGTGTAATGTTAATGGTACAAGAAACATTATTCAAAATATGAAACACCCTTAACAATTATAAAATTTGTCTTAATGTTGTGAATTGTTATATGAAACAACATTGGAATGGGAAATTGTACTCAAAATATGTAACATGCCAAATATTTCCAAAATTTGTCTAGTGTTATGAATTACACTATTAAATGACTTTGGTATGAGAAACCCAACTCAAAATATATAAAACCCTTAATAGTGATGAAATTTTCACAGTGTTACAAATTTTGATGCACAATAATATTGGTACAATAAAGTTGAGTGAAAAATTACAACACTGCAAACATTTCTAATTTTTTCTAGTGTTGTAAATTGTACCAATAAATGACTCCTTTAAGGTAAATTTAGCTTAAAAAATTCAACACCCCCAATATTCCCAAAAAAAATTCCAAGTGTTTTGTATTGTACCACATAAGAACATTGTTATAGGTAAATTAATACAAAATATGAAGAAACTAAAATATTTCTAAAATTTTCCATATAATTTTGAATTGTGTTCAAAAACTATATTGGTATGATAAAACCAACTCAAAATATGGAAAAACACAAATATTTTAAAAATTTGTCTCAATCTTGTAATTACATTACAAAATCACATTCATATGGGAAACCTAACTTAAAGTATGCAATACACCAAATATTTTAAAAATTTATCATGGTCTTATGATTTGTGACATCTAAAAACATTGATACAAGAAATCCACCTCAAAATATATGTCACCCCAAACATTTACAACATTTTGACCCAATTTTACAAATTGCTCTACATAATGACATTAGTATGAGAAGATTGACTCAAAAAATACAACACCCTAAATATTTCATAAATGTTTCCTAAGGTTATAGATTCAAATGAACAAAAACATTGGTATGATATTTTTGAACAAAAAAATTAAATAACCCAAATATTTCAAAATATATCCTATTTTTGTAAATAGTGATGTGCAGCAAAATTGGAGCAAGAAATCCAACTCAAAAAATCCAACACCCTAAATATTTATGAAATTTATTCTAATGTTACAAATTATGATAAAAAATGAAATTGGTAATATAAAAATGACTAAATCTATTCCACACACCAAATATTTATAAAACTTATCCTCATGTTTTGGATTGATACACATAATGACATTGGTATGGGAAACCTGACTCAAAATAAGTAACACCCCATATATTTACAATTTTTTACCAATGTTGAAAATTGTGTCACATAGTAAAATTAGTATCAAAAACTTGAATCAAAATATTCAATAGCCTAAATATTTATAAAATTTGTCTAATTGTTGAAAATTTCACCATGTATAATGACATTAGTATGGGAAGCCCAACTCAAAATATGTAACACCAAAAATATTTCAAACATTTATCCCATCATTACCTATTACACAACACAACAACATTGGTATAGTAAACCTAACTCAAAATATTTAACACCACAAATAGTTAAAAAATATCAGCTATTATTGTGAATTTCACCAAGAAATGGAATTGGTATGGGAAACTCAACTCAAAATATCCAACAACACAAATATTTATAAATTATTTTGTAATGTTGTCAAATCCACCATATAATGACACTATTATGGGAAAGCTAACTCCACATGACCAAAACCTTAAATATTTATGAAATCTATCCCATTATTGTGAACTATGACATGAAGTGAAATTTGTACAACATTGGTGAGATTTTATGAAATGTGTGCTAGGGTTGTGAATTATTATATACAATAACATTGGTACGAGAAACATAAATAAAATTTTGTAAAATCGCAAATATTTATTAAATTTTTCCTAGTGTTAGGAATTATGTCCCATAATTACATTGATATGGGAATCTTGACTCCAAATATGTGACACCTAAAATATTTTATAAACTTGTCCTAATGTTCTTAATTGCACCATGAAATGACATTATTAAAGTAAACTCAACTCCAAATATGCAACACATAAAATATTTCTAAAATTGGTAAATTGTGACATGATGCAACATCGGTATGGGAAACCTAGCTCAAAATATGTAACACCCAAAAGATTTATCAAATGTATCTTAGTGTTTTATATTATTACATGCAATGACATTGGTACGGTAAACCCAACTCAAAATATACAACACTCAAAATAATTATGTTTTTTTTCCCAAATTTGTGAATTATAATCTGTAATGAAATTGAAATGGGAGAACTTAATTAGAATATACAACATAATAAATATTCCTAAAATTTGTCTTAGTATTATGAATTACACCATGCATTGACATTGGTATGGGAAACAAAATAAAAAATATGAAACACCCCATATATTTCTAAGCATTATCTTCATGTTTCTAATTATGACTCAAAATGAAATTGGTATGGGTAAATTGTTTCAAAATATAAAATATCCCAAATATTTATAAAAAAATTCTTAGTGTTGTGAATTTTATAGTGCAATTACATCTGTATTTAGAACCCAACTAAAAATATCCCATTGCCAGAATATTTTTGAAAATTGTCCAAGTATTTACAATTAAATTTTGCAAGGACAATGGTACAAGAAATTTGACACAAAATATAAAAGACCCCATATATTTTATAAATTTATACCAATTTTGTGAATTATGTAACAAAAAAATTGGTATAAGAAACCTAAATCAAAATATTCAATACCCAAAATACGTCTAAAAGTATTCCTACTATTATAAATTGTATTTTCCAATTACATTTGTATGGGAATCAAAACTAGAAATATGAAACACCCAAAATATTTTCAACAATTTTCCTAGTGTCAAAAATTACATTATACAATGACATTGATACATGAAAATTGACTCAAATTATGTAACACCCCAAATATTTATGGAAATTATCGTAGCATTGCAAAATACATTGTAGAATGACATTGTTTCAAGAAACCCATTTCAAAATATGCAATGCTAAAAATATTTATAAAGTTTATCATACTTTTGTGAATTTATACATTCCATGTCATTCGTATTAGAAATATAACTCAAACTATGCAATACTCAAAGTATTAATGAAATTTTTCCAAATGTTATAAATAATACCTATAATGACATTAATATGGGAAACCTGACTCCAAATATGTATCACTCCAAATATTTCTAAAAAAATTCTAGTTTTTGTTAGTTATGATGTGTAGGGACATTCGTATAGGAAACTCAACTCAAAATATGCAACACATTAAATATTAATAAAATGTGTCCCATTATTGAAAATTATGATGTGTAATGTTAATTTTACAAGAAACCTAACTCAAAATATGAAACACCCTAGACAATTATAAAATTTGTCTTAGTGTTTTGAATTGCTATATGAAACAAAATTGGAATGGGAAACTATACTCAAAATATGTAACATGCCAAATATTTCCAAAATTTGTCTAGTGTTATGAATTACACTATTAAATGAATTTGGTATGAGAAACCCAACTAAAAATATAAAAAGCCCTAAATTTTCATAGTGTTACAAATTTTGATGCACAATAATATTGGTACAATAAACCTGAGTGAAAATTTACAACACTGCAAACATTTATTAATTTTTTTATCATTGGAAATTTTACCAATAAATGAAACTTTTACGGTAAATTTAGCTTAAAAAACTCAACACCCATAATATTCCAAAAAAAATTTCCTAGTGTTTTGTATTGTACCACATAATAACATTGTTATAAGTAAATTAATTCAAAATATGAAGCAATTGAAATATTTATAAAATTTTCCATATAATTTTGAATTGTGTTTAAAAACTAAATTGGTATGAGAAACCCAAATAAAAATATGAAAGACCACATATATTTTAAAAACTTGTCTCAATGTTGTAATTACATTACAAAATCACATTCATATGGGAAACCTAACTTAATGTATGAAACACACCAAATATTTTTAAATTTTATCATAGTGTTATGATTTATGCCATGTAATAACATTGATACAATAAATCCAACTCAAAATATATGTCACCCCAAATATTTACAACATTTTGACCTAATGTTACAAATTGCACTACACAATGACATTGGTATGAGGAACTTGACTCAAAAAATACAACAGCCTAAATATTTCATAAATTTTTCCTAGGGTTATAGATTAAAATGCACAAAAACATTGGTATGAGATTTTTGATCCAAAATTTTAAATAACCCAAATATTTCAAAATATGTCCTATTTTTGTAAATATTGATGTGCAATAAAATTGGAACAAGAAATCGAACTCAAAACATCCAACACCCTAAATATTTATGAAGTTTGTTCCAATGTTACAAATTGTGATACACAATGAAATTGGTAATATAAAAATAACTAAAGCTCTTCCACACCCCAAATATTTATAAAACATATCCTCATGTTTTTGATTAATACACATAATGACATTGGTATGGGAAACCTGACTCAAAATAAGTAACACCCCAAATATTTCAAATTCTTTTACCAATGTTGAAAATTGTGTCACATAGTAAAATTAGTAGGAAAAACTTAAATCAAAATATGCAATATCATTAATATTTATAAAATTTTTCTAATTTTTTAAAATTTAACCATGTATAATGACATTGGTATCGAAAGCACAACTCAAAATATGGAACACCCAAAATATTTCAAACATTTATCCCATTGTTACAAATAACATAACATAACAACATTGGTATAGTCAACCTAATTCAAAATATGTAACACCACAAATAGTTAAAAAATATCTACTATTATTGTGAATTTCACCATGAAATGCCATTAGTATGGGAAACACAATTCAAAATACCCAACAACACAAATATTTATAAATTGTTTTGTAATGTTTTCAATTCGACAATACAATGACACTGTTATGGGAAACCTAACTCCACATGAGCAACAACCTAAACATTTATGAAATCTATCCCATTATTGTGAACTATGACATGAAGTGACATTTGCACAACATTGGTAATATTTTATGAAATTTGTGCTACTTCTATTAATTATGATGTACAATAACATTGGTATGAGAAACCTAAATAAAAATATGTAACACCCCAAATATTTATGAAATTTATCCTAGTGTTAGGAATTATGTCCCATAATGACATTGGTATGGGAATCTTGACTCCAAATATGTGACACCTCAAATATTTTATAAACTTTTCCTAATGTTCTTAATTACACCATGAAATGACATTATTAAAGGAAACTCAACTCCAAATATGCAACACACAAAATATTTCTAAAATTGGTCAATTGTGACATGATGCAACATCGGTATGGGAAACCTAGCTCAAAATATGTAACACCCAAAAGATTTATCAAATGTCTCTTAGTGTTTTATATTATGACATGCAATGACATTGGTATGGTAAACCCAACTCAAAATATACAACACTCAAAATAATTATGATTTTTTTCCCAAATTTGTGAATTATAATCTGTAATGAAATTGATATGGGAGAACTTAATTAGAATATACAACATAATAAATATTCCTAAAATTTGTCTTAGTATTATGAATTACACCATGCATTGACATTGGTATGGGAAACCAAATAAAAAATATGCAACACCCCATATATTTATAAGCATTATCTTGATGTTTCTAATTACGACTCAAAATGACATTAGTATGGGTAAATTTATTAAAAATATACAACATCACAAATATTTATTAAAAAATTCTTAGTGTTGTGAATTTTATAGTGCAATTACATTTTTGTTTGAAACCCAACTCAAAATATCCAATAGCTAAAATATTTTTAAAAATTGTCCAAGTTTTTCCAATTAAATCTTGCAAGGACAATGGTACAAGAAATTTGACACAAAATATAAAAGACCCCATATATTTTCTAAATTTATACCAATTTTTTGAATTATGTAGCACAAAAACATTGGTGTAGGAAACCTAAATCAAAACATGCAACACCCCAAATACTTCTAAAAGTCTTCCTACTGTTACAAATTGTATTTTCTAATTACATTGGTATGGGAATCAAAATTAGAAATATGAAACACCTAGAATATTTTCAAAAAATTTCCTAGTGTCACAAATTGCATTATTCAAGGACATTCATACATGAAAATTGACTCAAATTATGTAACACCCCAAATATTTATGAAAATTATCGTAGCATTGAAAAATACATTATAGAATGACATTATTTTAAGAAACACATTTCAAAATATGCAATGCTAAAAAATTTATAAAATTTATCATAATGTTGTGAATTTATACATTCCATGTCATTTGAATGGGAAATATAACTCAAAATATGCAATACTCAAAGTATTAATGAAATTTCTCCTAGTGTTACAAATAATACCTATAATGACATTAGTATGGGAAACCTGACTCCAAATATGTATCACTCCAAATATTTCTAAAATTTCTTCAATTTTTGTTAGTTAGGATGTGTAGGGACATTAGTATAGGAAAATCAACTTAAAATATGCAACACCTTAAATATTTATAAAATGTGTCCCATTATTTAAAATAATGAGGTGTAATGTTAATGGTACAAGAAACCTAACTCAAATATGAAACACCCTAAAGAATTATAAAATTTGTGTTAGTGTTGTGAATTGTGATATGAAACAACATTGGAATGGGAAACTATACTCAAAATATGTAACATGCCAAATATTTCCAAAATTTGTCTAGTGTTATGAATTACACTATTAAATGACTTTGGTATGAGAAACCCAACTCAAAATATACAAAACCTGGCATATTTATCAAATTATTAGTGTTAAAAATTATGATGCACAACAATATTAGTACAATAAACCTGAGTGAAAATTTACAACACTGCAAACATTTCTAAATTATTTTTGAGTGTTATAAATTTTGCCAATAAATGATACTTTAAAGGTATATTTATTTTTAAAAATTCAACACCCCCAATATTCCCAAAATAATTTCCAAGTGTTTTGTATTGTACGACATAATAACATTGTTATAGGTAAATTATTACAAAAAATTAAACAACTCAAATTTTCTAAAATTTTCCATATCATTTTTAATTGTGTTTAAAAACTAAATTGGTGTGAGAAACCCAACTCAAAATATGAAAGACCACATATATTTTAA
Organism: Torreya grandis; assembly: GCA_037957365.1. NCBI lineage: Eukaryota > Viridiplantae > Streptophyta > Pinopsida > Cupressales > Taxaceae > Torreya > Torreya grandis. The sequence goes on from JARHVA010003042.1 coordinate 2,057,574, forward strand.
AAATTTGTCTCAATGTTGTAATTACATTACAAAATCACATTCATATGGGAAACCTAAGTTTGAGTATGCAACACACTAAATATTTTAAAAATTTATATTAGTGTTATGATTTTTGCCATGTAAAAACATTGATATAAGAAATGCAACTCAAAATATATGTCACCCAAAATATTTACAACATTTTGATCCAATGTTACAAATTGCACTACACAATGACATTGGTATGAGAAACTTGACTCAAAAAATACAACACCCTAAATATTTCATAAATTTTTCCTAGGGTTATAGATTCAAATGCACAAAAACACTGGTATGAGTTGTTTGACCCAAAATTTTAAATAACCCAAATATTTGAAAATATGTCCTATTTTTGTAAATAGTGATTTGCAGCAAAATTGGAACAAGAAATCCAACTCAAAACATCCAACACCCTATATATATATGAAGTTTATTCCAATGTTAAAAATTGTGCTACACAATGAAATTTGTAATATAAGAATGACTAAAGGTATTCCATACCCCAAACATTTACAAAAATTATACTCATGTTTTGGATTGATATACATTGTGACATTGGTATGGGACACCTGATTCAAAATAAGTAACACTCCAAATATTTCAAATTTTTTACCAATGTTGAAAATTGTGTCACATAGTAAAATTAGTAATGAAAACATCAATAAAAATATTAAATATCATAAAGATTTATAAAATATGTCTAATTTTTGAAAATTTCACCATGTATAATGGCATTGGTATGCGAAGCCTAACTCAAACTATGTGACACGCAAAATATTTAAAACGTTTATCCCATTGTTAAAAATTACATAACAAAAAAACATTGGTACAACAAACCTAAATTAAAATATTTAACATCACAAATAGTTAAAAAATATCAGCGATTATTGTGAATTTCACAATGAAATGTCATTGGTATGGGAAACTCAACTCAAAATATCCAACAACACAAATATTTATAAATTGTTTTGTATTGTTGTCAATTCCACCATACAATGACATTTTTATGGGAAACCTAACTCCACATGAGAAAAACCATAAATATTTATTAAATCTATCCCATTATTGTGAACTATGACATGAAGTGACATTTGCACAACATTGGTAATATTTTATGAAATGTGTGCTAGTGTTTTGAATTATGATGTACAATAACATTGGTGTGAGAATCCTAAATAAAATTATGTAACACCCCAAATATTTATGAAATTTTTCCTAGTGTCAGGAATTATTTCACATATTGATATTGGTATGGGAATCTTGACTCCAAATATGTGACACCTCAAATATTTTCTAAACTTGTCCCAATGTTCTTAATTGCACCATGAAATGACATTACTATAGGAAACTCAACTCCAAATATGAAACACACCAAATATTTCTAAATTTGGTCAATTGTGACATGATGCAACATGGGTATGGGAAACGTAACTCAAATTATGTAACACCCAAAAGATTTATCAAATGTCTCTTAGTGTTTTATATTATGACATGCAATGACATTGGCACGGTAAACCCAACTCAAAATATATAGCACTCCAGATAATGATAATTTTTTCCCCAAATATTTGAATTTTAATCTATAATGAAATTGAAATGGGAGACCTTAATTAGAATATACAACATAACAAATATTCCTAAAATTTCTATTAGTATTATGAATTACACCATGCATTGACATTGGTATGGGAAACCAAATACAAAATATGCAACACCCCATATATTTATAAGCATTATCTTGATGTTTCTAATTATGACTCAAAATGACATTAGTATGGGTAAATTGATTCAAAATATTCAACATCCCAAATATTTATAAAAAAATTCTTAGTGTTGTGAATTTTATAGCGCAATTACATTTTTATTTGAAACCCAACTCAAAATATCCAATAGCAAAAATATTTTTTAAAATTGTCCAAGTTTTTCCAATTAAATATTTCAAGGACAATGGTACAAGAAATTTGACACAAAATATAAAAGACCCCATATATTTTGTAAATTTATACCAATTTTTTGAATTATGTAGCACAACAACATTGGTATAGGAAACCTAAATCAAAATATGCAACACCCCAAGTACTTCTAAAAGTCTTACTACTATTACAAATTGTATTGTCCAATTACATTGGTATGGGAATCAAAACTAAAAATATGAAACACCCAAAATATTTTAAATTTTTTTCTTAGTGTCACAAATTACATTATGTAATGACATTGATACATGAAAATTGATTCAAATTATGTAACACCCCAAATATTTATGAAAATTATTGTAGCATTGAAAAATACATTGTAGAATGACATTGTTTCAAGAAACCCATTTCAAAATATGCAATGTTAAAAATATTTATAAAATTTATCATACTTATTTGAATATATATATTCCATGTCATTCGTATGGGAAATATAACTCAAACTATGCAATACTCAAATTATTAATGAAATTTCTCCTAGTGTTACAAATAATACATATACTGACATTAGTATGGGAAACCTAACTCCAAATATGTATCACTCCAAATATTTCTAAAATTTCTCTATTTTTTTTTGTTATCATGTGTAGGGACAATGGTATTGGAAACTTGACTCAAAATATGCAACACCTTAAATATTTATAAAATGTGTCACATTATTGAAAATTATGAGGTGTAATGTTAATGGTACAAGAAACCTAACTCAAAATATGAAACACCCTAAACAATTATAAAATTTGTCCTAGTGTTGTGAATTGTTATATGAAACAACATTGGAATGGGAAACTGTACTCAAAATATATAACATGTCCAATATTTCAAAAATTTGTCTAGTGTTATGAATTACACTATTAAATTACTTTAGTATGAGAAACCTAACAAAAAATATACAAAACCCTAAATATTTATGAAATTTTCATAGTGTTACAAATTGTGATGCACAATAATATTTGTACAATAAACCTAAGTGAAAATTTACAACACTACAAATATTTCTAAATTTTTTTTGAGTGTTGGAAATTGTACCAATAAAAATTCAACACCCCCAATATTCCCAAATATTTTTCCAAGTGTTTGTGTTTTACCACATAATAACATTGGTATAGCTAAATTAATACAAAATATGAAGCAATTGAAATATTTCTAAAATTTTCCATATCATTTTGAATTGCGTTTAAAAACCACATTGGTATGAGAAACCCAACTCAAAATATGAATGACCACATATATTTTAAAAATTTATCTAAATGTTGTTATTACATTACAAAATCACATTCATATGGGAAACCTAACTTAAAGTATGCAACACACCAAGTATTTTAAAAATTTATCCTAGTGTTATGATTTGTGCCATGTAACAACATTGATACAATAAATCCAACTCAAAATATATTTCACCCCAAATATTTACAACATTTTAACCCAATGCTAAAAATTTCACTACACAATGACATTGGAATGAGAAACTTGACTCAGAAAACACAACACCCTAAATATTTCATAAATTTTTCCTTGGGTTATAGATTCAAATGCACAAAAACATTTGTATGAGATGTATGACCCAAAAATTTAAATAACCCAAATATTTCATAGTATGTCCTATTTTTGTAAATAGTGATTTGCATCAAAATTGGAACAACAAATCCAACTCAAAACATCCAACACCATAAATTTATGAAATTTATTCCAATGTTACAAATTGTGATATAAAATGAAATTGGTAATAGAAAAAGGACTAAAGCTATTCCACACCCCCAATATTTATAAAACTTATCCTCATGTTTTTGATTAATACACATAAGGACATTGGTATGGGAAACCTAACTCAAAAGAAGTAACACCCCAAATATTTCAAATTTTTTACCAATGATGAAAATTGTGTCACATAGTAAATTTAGTAGGAAAATTTTGAATCAAAATATGCAATATCATTAATATTTATAGAATTTGTCTAATTTTTGAAAATTTCAGCATGTATAATGACATTGGTATGGGAAGCGCAACTCAAAATGTGTAACACCCAAAATATTTCAAACATTTATCCCATTGTCACAGATTACATAACACAACAAAATTGGTACAATAAATCCAACTAAAAATATGTAAAACCAAAAATAGTAAAAAAAAATATGATATTATTGTTAATTTCACCATGAAATGGCATTAGTATGGGAAACTCAACTCAAAATATCCAACAACACAAATATTTATAAATTGTTTTGTAATGTTGTCAATTCCACCATATAATGAAATTTCTATGGGAAAAATAACTCCACATGAACAACACCCTAAATATTTATGAAATCTATCCCATTACTATGAAATATGACATGATGTGGCATTTTCACAACATTGGTAATATTTTAAATCGGTATGAGCGGGAAAAGAATTGGGGAGAATTTGGCAAGAGGAACAGATCCAGGTGGAATAGTAGAGGAAGGAGGAAAATGCAGAGGGTTAGGATTCCTAACTGATGCAGACACAAAAATGCCTTTAGCAGTTTCTGACCTCTATAGTGGGGCTAGAGATTCTCCATCGAAAAAAGAAGTAGAACAATCCACGGAGACAGCGAAAGACAAAATTGTTTTTAATACAGAAAAGAACCTTGAAAGGTAGAAAGGGGCCCTTGAATAAAGGACCTGGTTGTCGTTGTTTGGGAAAAAACCGACAGGGAAATCCCTCTTCCCCCCGGTGACATCTAAATCTTGCAGGGAGAAAGGTGAGTTTCAAATATTCATCCCAGATCCCTTACTTGATTTTTTGGTTTCTTCAATGGATCTCACCCTAGTAGGAAAATTTCAAGGAGCAAGACCAAATATGGAATCACTCAGGTCTATGATCAAAAAGAGATGGGCTATACGTGGAGAAGTTGACATTGCACCTATGGTGAATGGTTTTTTCTCTTTTATCTTTAATTGCGAAGAAGATCTGAATAAGATCCTGAGTGAAGGACCTTGGTCTTTTGGAAGAAGCACCCTAACTATCAAGAAATGGGAACCAGATATGGATTTATCATATTCATTTTTCTTAACAACCCCTATTTGGGCTAAGCTACCTGGGCTCCCATTAGAATTATGGCATGAGGACATCTTCAAAGGAATAGCTAGTTCATTTGGTGAGTTAGTGGCTATGGATAATGCCACGGCTTCAAGAACTAAACTCCAAAGTGCCAGAATCTATGTTAAAGTGGTGGATCTAAATCACCTTCCCAAAAAAGTGGATCTTATCTCCCAGCTTGGTAAGAAAACCCAAGTGATTGTTTTCGAAGACTTGCCAAACTCTTGTTATGTGTGCAAGAAGCAGAGGCATTGGGCTAAGAATTGCCCCAATAGGGGAAGAGCCATTTCAAAAAACTTTCAGGTAGGAAAAAATATTAAGATCCAACAAAATAAAATATGGAAGGTTAAAGAAGACTATCAAAAGATAAGGAAGCCTCAAGAGGCCTTAGCTGACCTACACACAGACAAGGTTATTTCTACTGCTTCAGTAGAAGCGGACGACCCTAATATAACAGGAATAACAGACCCCCTTTTAAAGACTTCTAATGTCCTGATGGAAGAAAAGGGAAAGGGAACAGAGGACAAAGAATCAGATCTTCTATCTAAAGAAGAGGTTAATGTCCCTACTCAGAACACTCAAAGCTTAGAAATTCAAGTTTCAAAGATGCATGGTAATGAAGAATTAGAGGAAGGAGAAGTAGGACCTGAAGGAAGAAACAATATAGAAGAAGAAGAGGATGATTTGAGTGAAGATCAATTTGGGGAAAAGCAAGAGGAACCAATGGTCGAAATTATTACTCTAGCCAAAGAGGTCCTCAAGGCAGAAGAAATGGTTGAAGGTGGAAAAAACTCTAAAAACCAAAAGATTAAAGGAGAGATAAAGAACAATTTTAACCACATTACGACAGGAAATGGTGGTGCGAAAGCTAATAGCTCTCTAAGGAGTAAAGGAGGAAAAGGATCTGAAAAACAAGCCAAATTAAAACTGGATGTAGGTTCCTTAGATAAACCTGGGAAAAAATCTGCAAAGAAGAATAGAGAATTGGAAAGTAAGCTCAATATAGCAGATGGAAAGCAGAAAACTATAGGGCAATATATTAACAGCAATAAAAATAAATGAGGATTCTTAGTTGGAATATAAGGGGACTAAATAGTCTTCTTAAAGTAGATCTAGTTAGGAATTTTGTTAGAGAGAAAAATACAGAACTCCTTCTACTTCAAGAAACTAAAATGAGTAAGGAGAAAGCTGAACAGATCAAAGACTTTAAAAATTACACCTTTAAAGCTAGTAGCTCTGAAGGTGCTTCGGGAGGTACTGCGATATTATGGAAAAAAAATCTTTTTGCTGGTTCTATTTTGATGGAAAGTAAAAATTTTTTGGCGGTTAAATTAACTAATGTTGACCATAAGGAAAGTTGGTATGTTGTAAATATTTATGCTCCTAATATCAGGAATGAAAGGAAAAAGGTATGGCAAATTCTCTCAAAGCTCAGAAGGAAAGATCACTATGGGTGATGGATTATAATGGGAGACTTTAACATCCCTCTCTATGATTATGAGAAAATGGGTGGTAATACTATTCAAATGGAAGGGATAATTGATCTCATGGAGTTTATAAGAAAAGAAGGTTTAATGGATGTGGAGTTTCAAGGAATTAAGTATACCTGGAGCAATAAGAGACTGAACAAGGAATGTATACAGGCCAAGCTTGATAGGGCTCTCATCTCCCCAGACTAGATAAAAGACTATACCTGTAAGTTGGAAGCACGCCACAGAATAGGCTCAGATCATTTCCCTCTAATATTCTCAGCGGACAAACTGAACCAAAAAAATAATCATCCATTCAGATTTGAAAATATGTGGCTGCAGCATCCACAGTTTGAAGGCAAAATAAAAGAGTGGTGGAATATCTCTATAGAGGGATCAACTCTCTTCCGAGTTGTTTCCAAACTCAAAAATGTTAAAAAGGAAGTTAAGAAATGGAATAAGGACTGTTTTGGAAATATTTCTGCAGAAAAGAAGACCATCAAGGAGAATATCAGAAGAATATAGGAAAAAATCCAGCAATATGGATATACTTCAGAATCCCAAAGAGAAGAAAGTGAACAATTGGTACAGTACCAAGACATAATAACTAAGGAGGAAATTTATTGGAGACAAAGATCAAGGGTGTAATGGTTGAAAGAAGGAGATAAAAATACTAAGTTTTTCCACCTCTCCACTTTGAAACACAGAGCGAAAACACATATTCATCATTTGAAAAAAGGAGTTCAGAAGATAACAGAGGAAAAGGAAATTAAGGAGGAAATGATTTCATTTTTCTCCTCCCTGATGAAGGCAGATAGAAACATCAACTTGAAAAGTCAGGTTGATATTCTACGAGTGATTCCTCCATTAATTTCGAAGGAGCAGAATAATATGTTATGTTCTATACCTAAGGAGGAGGAAATCTTTAAAGCTGTTAGATCTCTTGGAGGAGAAAAATCTCCTGGACCAGATGGTTTCCCCATGTTATTTTTTCAAAAGCTCTGGAAATTTATAGGAAAGGATGTTCGTAATGCGGTGAAGGAGTTTTTTGGAGCTAAACAGATGCTGAAGGAAATTAATGCCACTTTTCTATGCCTTATTCCAAAGAAAGCAGGTGTGGATAGCCCCGATCAGTTCAAGCCGATAAGTTTGTGCAACTCTCTCTATAAGATAATCTCCAAAGTTCTTACGACCAGACTAATCCAAGTGATCCCTTCGATAATTGCTGATCAACAAAATGGATTCATTCCTGGTAGACAAATCCTCAACTCAGTTATAACGGCGCATGAGAATATTCACTCACTGCTAAAATCCAACACTGAGGGGTTCTTAATGAAAGTGGACATAGCAAAATCATATGACAGGGTGGATTGACATTTCCTTTCTAAAAGCCTTATTGCCTTTGGCTTTAAACAAAGAGTGGTTGATATTATCAAACAGTTGATATCTACTACTTCTATAGCCGTGTTGGTAAATGGGAGCTCGTCTCATTTTTTCAATCTGTCTAGGGGATTAAGACAAGGGGATCCTATATCCCCTATTCTGTTTATTATCATGGTAGATAGTATGGGGCGATACCTTGGGGACTTGGTTCATAGAGGCTAGTTTAAAGGTCTGAGACCCTCTTCGCATCCTTTAACTTGCTCCCATGGTCAATTTGTGGATGATACTATTTTCATGGGACAGTCTGAAGTAACTGAAGCAAGAATTCTTAAGGAAGCAATTAATCTGTACACCTCTACCTCAGGACAACTGATAAATTGGAATAAAAGTGCAGTTTTCTTTACTAATACCCCTAATTATAGACAGAACAAAATTGCTAGAATTCTTGATTGCTCCATAGGCTCTTTTCCTTCCATATACCTTGGTCTCCCCTTTGGATTGAAATCCCCTGAAGCTTTTTGGGAAGGTCTTATTAATAAATTTAGTAAGAAGTTAGTGGGATGGAAAGGCTATCTTCTTAGCCAAGGAGGAAAGCTAACTCTCCTCAAAGCTAGTCTTCAAAGCATACCTACATATGCTTTGAGTCTTTTCAAAATCCCCTCTAAATTTTTTGAAGCAATTGAAAAAATTCAAAGAAACTTTCTTTGGTCAGGTTCTGAGGAGAAAAGGAGAATGCCTCTTATTATATGGGATAACATTTGCAAACCGGTCAAGGATGGTGGACTTGGTATAAGGAAAATAAGAAGTATGAACACTGCCCTTTTAGCTAAACAAGGATGGAGGGTCTATCAGGAAAACAAAGAATGGAGTAAAATATGGAAGCATAAGTATTTATTTAAGGCACAGTCACTTCATGACTTCTTTACTACTCCAGATATTTCTCATCCATCTACTATTTGGGGGGCAGTCCAGGGAACAAAACATGTTCTTGAAGAAGGAAGTTCATGGAAAGTAGGTAATGGTAAAAAGGTGAAATTCTGGGAAGATATTTGGTTAAGAGGTAAACCCTTACAGGAAGAAATCCAAGATAAAGATGTTATAGAAAGATGTAAACAAAGAGTGGGCATAACGGTTAATCAATACTGGCAGAACAACACTTGGGTAAACCTCACTGACTATGATCAAGATCTCAAGGATATTCAATTATCCCTAAATGCTATATCTCTATATCCTAATCAAGAAGATAAAATTGTTTGGTACCAGGAGCCAAGTGGACAGTTTAAAGTCTCTTCCATTTTCATCTCCAAGGGAAATGGTAGAAAACCGTTATGGACAAGAGCCTAGATTAAGGGGCTCATTCCTAAAGTCAAGTTCTTTTTCTAGACCCTTCTCCAAAACAAAATTTTGACTCTGGATAATTTACAAAAATGCGGAATCAATATTGTTAACAGTTGTATTCTGTGTAAGAGAGACCTTGAAGATAGAGATCATCTGTTTGTGAATTGTTCCTTCACTCAGCTTGTTTGGAAGGAGGTTCTCAATCTGTGGGGCATTACATGGATTCACCATAAAAATGTTGAACTTTCTCTCAAAAGCTGGTATTGCCCTTCAAAGAATCCTGAAGTTCTCTTCTTATGGAAAATTACTCTTCCCCATATCTGGTGGGGAATATGGAAGGAAAGAAATAACTGAATATTTAGAAATGAAGAGCTCCCTAGATGGGTGGTAGGACAGAATATCATTAGAGCTCTAAAAGAAAATTTTTCTTCTCAAAAAAATCTAAACTCTAATCTCAATGTGGATGATCCCCTGAGGACGGATTTTATTCTTGGTAAACCTGATAACCCCAGATCAGGTGTTACTTGGATTAGTCCACCTCAAGGTTGGATTAAAGGTAACTTTGACAGTGCAGCAAAAGGGAACCCGGGGAATGCTGGTTGTGGTGGTGTTCTGAGAAACCATGTGGGTATGGTTATTGATGCTATCGCAATTCCCATTGGTATATCTAACTACCACATTGCCAAAGCTACAGCTGCCCTCCAGACCCTTAAATTAGCTGTGGACTCAGCATATTCCAAATTGTGGCTTGAAGGGGACTCTTTGAATGTTATAAATATCCTTAATAATAAGAATATTGCGTCTTGGACCATAGAGGATAAGGTAAAGGAGATGAAAACTCTTTTGAATAAATTTGAAGATATAAAAATCACCCACACCTATCGTGAAGCCAATGGTGTTGCAGATTGGCTTGCTAACTGTGCTGTCCGGGAAGGTCAAAAAGCGAGGTGGGATGAAACCTTAGAAAGGAATGTGGATTTAAGGGTGATCATTCTTCTCGATGCCACACATACAAAAGAAGGTAAGATTGGAGTGTAATAAAAACATAATGAGTAGTAGGAGTGGCAGCACGGGGAAAGGAATTCAATTATTAAAGAGTAAGGTCCTCAAGAGGGAGAATCAGATCCTGAAAAGCCACAAACAAAGTCGATGTCCCAATCAACTTGACAGCAGGAGGATCCAGGGTAATATCCACAGTAATTGGGATTCAGAGAAAATGAGTATGACACATGAAAGGAAGGGAGAACCCCATAAACAGGAACCCAAGAGCTGTGTAGAATGGAGAGAGAAACATCAAGTCTGGAGAATTCTATAGAAAAGAAAAGTTGCGAGCTACATGGAAATACTCCATGGCTCTAAACCGCATATCACGACGGCCTTTTTCAAAAATTGGTCTGATGATAGGGTCACCTTGTATGGTATAACTGTAAACTTAACAGAGGATTTTCTTGCTGAGGTTACAGGGTTGCCAATGGATGGACTCAAATTTTCCAAGCAGACTAGCATTTCGAATGAGGCCTTTTGTAAGTTCCCCAAAATGGATGAGGAGGAGCAGAAGCTGGTCAAAAATGGGGATTTCTATGAGCTGGACCAGATTAAAGGGATATGGAGGGACGTCCTAAGCTGTATAAGGGAGTACTTCATCATGGACAGAAGAAGCAAACGAGTGCATAAGTTCCATTTTTTCTTCTTCAACCACTTCAGGCATAAGGTTAGCTTGTCTTTTCCTTTCTATCTTCGCTACTCCCTAATCCAAAGCCTATATGCTCATAGGAAAAAGGATATGCACCCTATTCTTCACGAAGGCCTCATTCTGCTTATTGAAGGCTATTGCAAGAATAGGGCACTGGTTAAGTATCCCAAACAGGGGAAAAATAAGTTGCTAGGAAATAAAAAGAATGAAAATGTAAGCAGGAGAGGCAAAATTAAGACCCCTAGTCCTAATAAACAGATTGTAGAAGAAGAAAGGGGTCGGGAGAGAATTGAAGAACCCGAGGAGGAAAAACTGGAGGAAGAAGAAGGAATTGAGAGCTGGGACACCAACTCTAGTAATGATGAAGAAGGATTTGAGGAAATTGAAAAAGATAACGTCAATACAGAGGAGGATTCTGCTATCAGAACAGAAGAGACAGAGGAAAACCAGAAAGTGTCGAAGGATGAATTTGTCCAGGAAGACCCTATTGAGGACCCAACTTCTAAGAATGAAAAGGAAATTTCTGTCCAGGATAATATTCAAAATATGGATATGGAAATTCAAACTGGAATCAATGAGCGGGAACAAAAGAGTCAAGAATACTTCTTTGAAGAAGCCAGGAATAGCCCCAATAAAAAGTCTGAGGATTGGAGAGGGAAGAATCAGAAAGATGAAACACACACTCCTATGACCTGGATTAACTGTAAAGCTGAGTCTTCTTCCCAATTTGATTCCTGGTTGTGTAGGGAGATCATTGATCTCAAGAGAAAAGTGGAAACTTTGGAAGATTCTCTGAAATCTGCTTGGAACAAAGTAAACAACATGGAAAATCAGTTAAGTGAGATCCCTGTCAAGCTCAAAGCTTATGAAAACAACCTCTCAGAACTAATAAAGGACAATAGAAAGAAAATGGAGGAAGTATAGGTAAACGAGCCAATGAGGAGACCAAAGCACTAGAGGGTCCCAGCAAAAGGACAAGGCAAAGGTCCAGAAAGAAAGATACACAAAAAGGAGCTTTGCTGGAGGCTACCACCCAGGAACTGCTTTGAAAGGAAAAGAAGCCATGAACTTGATACTGGAACTGGATGAATAATTTGGTCCTTCTTGTTGGTTTAGAAACTGGTACTAATCTTTGTTCTCCTTTTGTTATCTTTTGTATGTTGTGCTACCAGATTTCTATTTCTGGGTTTTGACCGGATGCGTCTCTAATGGTTTCAGGTCCATTTAAAACCTATTTTTGCTACTTCATTATAGTGTTTTTTAGGTGTTGCTTGTGGGCTTAGATGTTCTTTATTTTGCTCTCTGTTACAGGGTTTCGGGGCCCCTTCAAAACCTATTTTTACCTCAATCTAAAACATTGGTAATATTTTATGAAATGTTTGGTAGTGTTGTAAATTATGATGTACAATAACATTGGTATGAGAAACCTAAATAAAAATATGTAACACCCCAAATATTTATGAAATTTTTCCTAGTGTTAGGAACTATGTCCCATAATGACATTGGTATGGGAATCTTGAATCCAAATATGTGACGCCTCAAATATTTTATAAACTTGTCCCAATGTTCTTAATTGCACCATGCAATGACATTACTATAGGAAACTCAACTCCAAATATGAAACACACCAAATATTTCTAAAATTTGTCCCATGTTTATGAATTATGACTTTTAGTGACATTTTTACAAGAAATCTAACTAAAAATATGTAACACAACAAATATTTCAAAAATGTGTCTTATTGTTGTGATTTGTAACATGCAATGTTATCTAGTACGATCAACCTAACTCAAATTATACAACACCCTAGATAATTATAAATTTTGTCCCAATGTTAAAAATTGTGATGTGTAACAACATTGGAAAGAGAAACCATACTCAAAATATCTAAAATCCAAAATATTAACAAAAAATGTTTGATTGTTACAAATTAAAACATGAAATGATTTGATATAAGAAACCTGACTCAAAATATTAAACACCACAAATATTTTTAAATGTCTTTCTAGTGTTGTGTATTATTCTATGTAACAATATTGGTACAATAAACATGACTCAAAATATGAAATTACCCAAATATCTATAAAATTTTCCCAACATTATGAATTATGTTGCACAACAACATTTATATGATAAACTAACTTATAATATACAACAACACAAATATTTCAAAAAATTAGCCCTTTATTATGAATTACCTTGCATAATGACATTAGCATGGGAAACCTGAACTAAAATATGTAACACACCAAATATTTTTAAAAAAAATTAGTGATATGATTCATGACATGCAAAAATAACATGGAAAACCCAATGAAAAATATGCAACACCCCAAATATATCCAAAATTTGACCCAATTTTGTAAATTACACTATGCAATGGCATTGGTATAGGAAAACTAACCAAAAATATGCAACACCCAAAATATTTAAAAAACAAAATCCTAGTTTTGAAAATTTCAATGCACAATAACATTTTTACAAGATGATTGACACAAAATATTCAACATCCTAAATATCTAAAAAAAATTCCCAATTTTGTGAATTTTATTGTGTAATAACATTGGTATGGGAAACACATTTAAAAATATGAAGCATCCCAAATATTTATATTATTTGTCCTAGTGTTATGAATTACTTTGTGTCAAAACATTGTTATAGGAAACATGACTCAGAATATGTAACACCCCAAATATTTTTTGAAAATTCTTACAATGTTTTAAATTTAACCACACATCAATATTGGTATGATAATCTAGACTCAAAATATGTAACACCCCAAATATTTAAAAATTTTGTCCCAATATTTTGAATTGCACTATGCAATGATATTGGTATTACAAATGTGACTCAAAATATACAACGTGTGAAATATTTTAAAATATATCCCATTACTTGGAACTACAATGCATAATAACATTGGAATGAGAAATCCAACTCAAAGTATGCAACCCCACAAATATTTCAAAAGTATACTCATGTATTACAAATTGCATCTCACATCAACATTGGTATGGTAAAAATGACTCAAATATGTAACATCACAAATATTTTATAAATTTTTCCCAGTGTTGTGAATTTATATGAACAATGGCATTGGTATGACAGACATGACTCAAAATATGGAGAATAAAAAATCTTTATAATTTTTTTTAAATGTTTCAAATTATGCCATGTAGTGACATTAGTAGAGGAAATCTAGCTCAAAACATGTAACACACAAAATATTGTTGAAATTTCTCATAGTGTTATGAATTACATCATGCAATGGTAATATTAAAATAAATTGAACACAAAATATTCAACACAAAAAAAAATTTGGCATTTGCCTTAGTGTTGTAAATTATGCCATAGAATTACAATGTCATGGGAAACCCAAATTAAAATATCTAACATCAAAAATAATTTGTAAATTTCTCTCACTATTGATAATTACATCATACAACAACATTGATATATAAAATTTGAATCTAATTATGTAACAACTCAAATATCTATGAATTTTTCTTATTTCTATAAATTTCCTTGCAAAACAAAATTTATATTAAAAACCTAAATAAAAATATGCAACACCCTAAACTTTTTAAAAAAATTTCCCAATGTTGAGAATTTCTCCAAGTAACAACATTGGTATAGGAAACCTAATTCAAAAAATGAAATGCCCCAAACATTTTCAAAACTTGTCCTAGTGTTACAAATTTTACTACTCAATTATATTGGTATGGTAAACTTGACTCAAAATATGCAACACCCATGATATTTTTAACATTTTCCACAATGTTACAAATTACATCATTCAATGACATTGGTTTGAGAAGCCTAACTCCAAATATTCAACACCAAATATATTTCTTAAATCTATCCCAGTGTTGAAAATTTCACCATGAAACAACATTTGTATGGGAATACAAACTCAAAACATGAAACAATGGAAATATTTATAAAATTTATCCAAGTGTTATGAATTATGCCAAGTAATGATATTGGTATAATAAGCCTAACTAGAAATATGCAAAAAAAATATATTTCTCAAATATTTCCCATTGATATACATTTTAAATCTCAAAAAAATTATAATGATAAATCTAACTCAAATTATGCAACGCCCCAAATATTTTAATAATGTGTACCAGTGTTGTGAATTACATCACACAATGACATTGGTATAGGAAACCCAACTCAAAATATGGATCACCAAAAATATTTTTAAATTATTTTAAGTGTTATAAATTGATTTTAATAATGATATTTTTATGGAAAACCCAACTTAAAATATGTAAAAATTAAATTATTTAAAAAAAATTTCCTAGTCTTGTGAATTTTGCCATACAACATTGGTAGTGAAAACCCAATTCAAAATATACAAAATGAATTTTTTTAATGAATTAAGTCATATTATTATAAATTGTGATGTGTAATTACATTTATATTATAAATCTAACTAAAAAAAATCAACATCCTAAATATTTAAAAATTGGTCTTGGTGTTGCAATATGCATCACACAATGATATTGGTACGGGATAATTGACACAAAATATGTAACACCAAAAATATTTCCAAAATTTTTATTATTTATATCAATTAAATCACATAGGTATAAGAAACTTGGCTAAAAATATTCCACACTCCAAATATTTATTAAATTTTGTCCTAGTGTTGTGAATTGCATTGTACAATGACATTGGTATGAGAAACCCAACATAAAATATGTAAAACCCCAAATATTTTCAAACTTCATACCTATGTTGTGTATTTCATAATGCAACTAGTTTAGTATGGGAAACTCATATCCAATAAGCAAATCCCTAGATATTTCCAAAATTTATCCTAGTGTTAAGAATTATGACATGTAGTGACATTGGTATGGGAAACATTGCCTAAAATATCCAAAACCACAAAAATTTCAAAAATTTGTCTCAGTATTTTAGATTACACCACGCTTCTATGTTTGTAGTAAACCTAACTCAAAATATTCAACACCCCAAATATTTATAAAATGTGTCCCAGATTTGTGAATTACACATCACAATGACATTAGTATGAGAAAAATGACTCAATATATTTAACACCCATAATGTTTTAAAAATATGTCCCATTGTTTAAAATTTTAATGTGTAATGACATTAAAACAAGATATCTAACTAAAAATATGCAACACCTTGAGTATTTATGAAATTCATTTCACTTCTATGAATTATACTACATAATGACAATAGAACTAGAAAGCCACCTGAAAATATGCGACAACCTAAATAATTATATAATTTATCCCAATTTGGAGAATTTCTACACACAATGACATTTATGTGGGAAATTAGAATAAAAATATGCAATGCTCCAAGTATTTTCAATTTTTTGATTATTTCAAATTGCATCAAATAAAAGCATTGATATGGGAAACCTAACTTAAAATATGCTACATCCCAAATATTTCTAAAATTTGTCCTAGTGTTGAAAAATTAACTACATATAATAATAATGGTATGAAAAAAATGAATCAAATTATGAAACACCACAAATATTTCAATAATTTATCCTAATATTGCAAATTGTGTGGTGTATTAACATTGGTATGATAAAATTGACTCTAAATATGTAACACCACAAATATTTGAAAAATGGGTCATAGTGTTGTGAATTACACTATGTAATGATATTGGTATGGGAAAATAGAATTAAAAAATGCAAGAACAAAAATATTTATAAATTTCATCCTAATGTTATTAATTTCACCATACACTTACATTTTTATGCAAAACTTAACTCCACATATACAACACCCCAAATATTTGAAAAATTTATCTAATTATTATAAATTGTAACATGAATTGACATCGGTATGGGAAACATAACACAAATTATGAAACACCCTAAATTTCTAATAAATGTGTCTTATTTTTGTGAATTGTGATGTACAATGACATTGGTATGAGAAACCTGATTGAAAATATGTAACACCCCAAATATTCATGAAAATTGTCTCAGTACTATAAATTTTGACTCATCATGACATTAGTATAAGAAGCTTGACTCTAAATATGAAACACCCCAAACTTAATGAAATTATTTAGATTATTCACAATAATATAATTAGAAGTAGAATAAATAGATTGATAATAAAATTTGATGAAAGAATAGAATAATTGAATATTATGACTAAGCCACTTTGATTCGATAACCTATAAAATAATACAATAAAAAAATAATTCAAAACATGATGATAAAATATTAACCATTTCATCTTATATATACTTTACTTATCCAAAGTTATTTCATAGGCCAACCATACTAAGAATATAAAAAAATTCAACAAGATAATACAAAGGTCTGTAAGCCACAAATCTGCCACATATATCCCTAGATGAACTATGTGTTAAAATTGTAGCATTCCCCTCAAATTTAAAATAATTTTTCCCTTAAATTTGAATAAAACTAGGATGATATTGAAAGATTTATTCATCCTCCCATGTTCCATCTTCATAATTTGGGTTCTTCCATTTGATCAAATACTTCTAAATAGATATAGTCTATAGTTACTTAAGTGGATCTGTGTGATACCTTTAGGCTCTAGAATGACTCATCCTTCATTTAGTTCAATTAAATAATCTTGAGTGTAAAATCTATATATAATGACCTTTTTCAGTCAAGACACATGGAATGTAGGATGTATGCAAGTGGATGGAGGTAGTCCAGCTTGTGAGCTACACTAAAATTTTTATAAAAGAATGATAAGGGCCATAATACTTAAGTGATAACTTGTTAACTTTTTTAAATTTATTTAGAGATATATATTTATATGGTTGGAAATGCACATATACCCAATCACCTATGAGAAAATGTCACTCACTATGGTGTTTATCTTCTTATTTCTTCATTCTATTTTATGGGATTTCTAAATTATCTCATAAATTGATTATCACCTCATTTTGATGTTGAATGTGTTCCTCAACAACTCAAACCTTAGGATGCACTATCAAATATGAAGTGATGGATGGGGGGTGATACCCATACAATTCCAAAAATGGATACATATTGTAAGAAGTATGAAAAGAAGTGTTATACCACCATTTATCAAGTGGTATCCAATGAACCTATTGGTACTATTTTTCAAAAATAAAATAATGAATATAACCTTATAGACATATGTTAACTACTTATATTTGTCAATAATATTTAAGATGATAAGGTGAGATATGAGCCAAATAGGTGGCCAAACATACGAATAATTGAGTCCAAAAAATAATAGTAAAAATGGCATCTCAATCATATACAATTATATTTAAAGTACCATGTAATTATTGAACTATATTAAGAAAAGTAGAAGCTACTATATTGGAAAAAAGTGGTTGTAATAAGGAACAAAAATGATCAAAATTGGTGAGTCGATCCAAAAATACCATGATAAAATTTTTACCCTTAGAACTTTGTAAAGCCATAATGAAATTCATGGAAACATCCTCCCAATTCTAGATAGGTATGGATAAAGTTTGAAAAAGACTTGGGGTCTTAATGGTTTCACATTTTTTCTACATACCATGCATTTAGCCACATATTTATGGACATCTTCTTGAGTCCTTCCCAAAATAAATACTAATTTATTTTATTACATGTTTTCAAAAATACATAATGACTTCCAATTAGAGAGGCATGAAGTTCCTAAAGAATTTTATGTTTGAGGAGATAATGATTACATAGGTATAATCTATATTTATACCATAATGTCTTACCTTCCATGTAAATTTATAATATTTTTCATAAACTTGCCTGAGATTTTGAATCAAATCCTTGGTAGCAATATCATTCTTTCATTAAAATCTTACTTTATCTAGCTAATTTGCCTACCACATGGTCATGGTGCATAACAATGCCTCAAATGACTCATCTCATCAGGATAGGGAGTCTAAAACCATATTTCATTTTCATTTCTTATACACTATTAAAAAATAATATCCTAAAATTTTAGTCACCCATAACTATTGTTCTATATATTACAGTCATTTTTGGAAAAAATATTAGGTTATCATGATCAGTCTTTACCTAAAACTAATGACCCATTACATAAGGTATTATTTCATTACATGCATAATATCCATCATTTCATTCTAATAGATTTGTTTGATCCTATATTTTACCTCTAGTTAGAACTTTAAAATTCTATTGGTATACCTTCTTACATGAGTACATCCTCCATGCCATACCTTGATATGTCACACTCAACAACAAAAGTTCTTAGAAAATCATGAGTAACCAAAACTGGGGTTGTACACAACCATTTTCAACTATTAAAATTCCTTGGTTTATGAATGATTCCACTAGGATTATTTTATAAATAAATAGGTGATTTGGGATATACTACTATCATAACTTTTATCAAACATGTGGTAATATCCATTTAATGCTAGAAATCCTCTAAGGTTTTTTCGGGCCTTAGCAACCTACCACTCCATCATCTCTTATATTTTTTTAGGATCAATTCTCACTGCATGTGAAAAAATATCAACCTTTTACTCCACCTCTTAGAAACCAAAATAACATTTGGAATGTTTGGCATAAATATGATGTTCTAGAATTGAATGTACTTTTTTCACATCATTGAAATGGTCTTCCCAATTTTTTCTTTAGATGAGGATATAATAAAAAACACTAACACAAACTTTATAAAAAGTGGAATAGAAATATTATTAATCAAATTTTGAAATGTGGATGGTACATTTATGAGGCTATGAGGGATGACCATAAAATCATAATGGCATTCGTGAGTTATAAAAGTTATTTTATGTATGTATTCATCATAGATGTGACTATGATGATACCTAAAGCAAAGGTCTCACTTGGTAAAATAAATAATAACATCCAATTCATATACAAAATCATCAATTACTAGAATATGAAACTTATCTTTGATGGTGTGCTTGTTTAGTTATCTATAGTTTGAGCACATCATCTAACTTTCATCCTTATTCCAAACCATGTCCACTAGGGAACAATATTCACTTGGACTATATGATATGATTTCTACCTCCAACATCTCTTACACTATATTTTTAATTTAATTACTCTTGGAATAGGGATATATGTAGGGTATGATGTTAGGTGATGTACTCAATAAAATTATCCTCATGGCATGATGATGTGCATGACTAGGAGGAAGTCATTTTTACATGTCACCAAAAATAACATAATGGTCATCTATCATCCTTTGTAAATCAAGATGTGTAACATCCTTAGTTGGTTGAACCTATATGGAAAATAAAAATGTCATAAATCCTTATGTACCTTTTTTGATAATCTTTGTCATTTGATGAAAAATAACTAGTTTTTGAGATTTAACCTATAATCCATGTAGTTCAAAGGTCTCACCTTATAAATGGAACCTTATGAATAACTTACAAATTCATCTCAATAGTTCCTAAAGTGGTGAACCACTACACTTCCGAACCAATGTCATCTCCTCCCATGGGAATAAAAACATAGGGTAATATATCAAGTAGTTTTACATAGAAACATTAATTCTATGGCATTTTCAAAAATAGGTCATCATACCAACGTATACAATCATGACATAAAATTCTAGAGATAGATAAGTGAAATAGTTCAAATAAGTATCCAATGACTGTTGATGAAGTTAGTGTGTGCAAAGAGTCAATTCATATAGTCACCTTTTTTACTTTAGGAAACCCAAAAGGTTAAGAGTTTGAGGAGTACTAATTCTTAAAAGGCCATGATAGGAAATAATAGGTTGAAAATATTTATATTTATCCTTAGGTTATTACAAACCTTCCCTTTAATCCTCATCATCTCATTCCTCCTCATTGGTGCCTTCAAGGAAAAATCACTTCTTTTTAGCACATCGTTACCCATTGATTCATTTGATATCACATCAAAAACACACAAACATTCTATATGATTTTATTCAATTTACTAATGTGTCACTTTGGTAAGGTTTGTAAATGATGGTGTTGGGAAGGTGCATTCATGCACAATAGTGAAAGCTCTTCATTTGATTAACTTTTTTTCCTCAGCCATACATACCCTTGGTATAGATTCAAAAAAATTACTAGTATGAAACATGTGAACCTCAAATTTGATACTATCTTTGAGTCCACCTAGAAATAGTTTAGTCATATTTTCCTCAATGATATCTCCCACACATAAGGATATATTATGAAATTCAATAATATAATCCTTTTTCATCATAGTTTGATTAAACATGGATATTTAGATGAAGTAGTTTTATTAAACATTATTATAATGGGGGAGATACAAGTCTTAGAAATATATAGTGTAGGTAACAAGAGACCTTTATTATTATTTTTAACACATACCTAGTAATACCAAATAAATTACTTATGCTCTAGAAATACATAGGCCATGAACACCTTCTTTGAATAGGGAGTCTAATGTAGATCAAATAAATTTTCAATTTGAGTAATCCGTGTGATTAGATAATTACCATAAAATTTGTATAGGTTAAGTTTTGGATATAATAGATCCATACCATGTTTGGTGTTTTGATTATTTAGAGGAGAAGAACCAAACTAAAGTGGTGGATGGTTATTTTGAAATTGTTGAGTTGAAAAGTTGGCTAATTAACCATTGATTTTTTGAAATTGATATTATAATATATTTCCATCCCTTCTCAACACTGTGAGGTCCACATTAACAACAACAAGATCATATTTCAACACCATGCCCTATAGCTCTAATTTTAGTTGCTAAACTACCTCTAAAATACTTAGATCACATGTTTCTAAATTCATGTCATCTTTGTGAGGATTTTTATGCCTTTCTTTCCCTTTATCAAGACCACAAGTGTTATTACTTTCCATGAAAAAACACTAGGAGGTTTTTGACTTGAAAATAATGTATCAATAAATAATATTTTTGTGATCACCTTGAAAAGATGAATCTACTAATTACTAATGTGTACAAAGGTGAAACATTTTGACTTGAAAAAGTGTACCAGTAAAATATACTATTGTGATCGTCTTATATAGATGAATCCAAGCATTGATAATTTTCATAATGTAATAAAACCTCATGAAAAAAACTATGGTGACAAAAAAATCAATTCCTCTTTAATCATAAGTTATGTTTTTCAACTTTCTAGTGCTTAGGATGATAGATTCAAAAAAATTACATTGCATAAACTTGACCAAATATAGGCTTTGATACCATTTTTAATGATATTAATTATATGATTATAAATAGTATAATTATATATTAAAAAATTAAGAGCATAATATATAAATCCAAAACAACAATTCTGAAAGAGCATAATAATCAAATATTATGACTGAGTCACATTGAGGGGCTAACTTCCACAACAATGCAATAAGAAAAAAATTTGTAATATGATGATAAAATAATAATCACTAACTCCTATATATCTTACTTAGCTAATGTTATTCCATAGGCTGACCATAATAATAGCATAATGAAATGCAAAAGATAATATGAACGTGTGTAAGCCATAAGTCATGTTAAGGGCATAGGAAAAAATAATTTTTAAATTTGTCCTACTTTTAAAAATTGTAATACCCAATGAAATTTTAAAACTAAACCCTACTCAAACTATGCAACACCCCAAATATTTCAAAAATAATTCCATGTATTATGAATAGCACCAAAAAATGCCATTGTTATGGGAAACTTGACTAAAAATATGCAACACCCCAAATATTTATAAAATTTATCTCAATGTTATGAATTACATCATGAAATTACATTGGTATAATAAACCTAACCTAAAATATGTAAAATCACAAATATTTCTAAAATTTATCCCATTATTGCAAATTCTTAGGTGCAATGACATTGGTACATGAAATTTGAATCAAAATGAGAAACACGTTAAGTAGTTATTAAATTTTTCCATATGATATGAATTGATCCATGCAAAAAAATTAATATAGAAAACTCAAATCCAAATATTCAACACCCCAAATATTAATTAAATTTATCATAGTTTTTATAACTTATGATTTTTAGTGACATTGGTTTGGTAAACCTGACTCAAAATATGAAACATCCCAAATAATTCAAAAATATGTCCCATTATTGAAATTTGTGAGGAACAATGATCTCTATATGAAAAACCTAACTCAATATATGAATCACCTAAAATAATTCTAAAATTTATCACAATTTTGTGAATTGTGACGTGAAACAACATTGTAATTAAAAACCATACTCAACATATGAAACAACCAAAATATTTCCAAAATTTGTTTGAGTGTTGAGAATTATAATATGCAAGAACATTGGTACATGAAACTTGACTAAAAATATGTAACACCCCAAATATTTTTGTGTTTTCCTATTTTTATGAATTCTGATGCACAAAAACATGGGTATTAGAAACCTAACTAAAAATGTGCAACATAGAAAAACATTTTAAAACTTTTCACATTGTTGAAAAATTACACTAGAAATGACATTTGTAGAGGAAATGTGGCTTAAAATATGCAACATCCCAAATATTTCAAAAAATTGTCCTAGTGTTGTATAGTATGCCATGTTATGACATTGGTATGGGAAACCTAAATCAAAAAATGTAACAACCAAAATATTTATAAAAAAATTCCAAGTATTGAAAATTATGTGGTAGAACAACATTGGTATGGTAAAGCCAACTCAAACTATGCAATACCATATATATTTCAATACATTTTCCCAAGAATGTTAATTAAATTTCATAATGACATTGGTATGACAAACCTAACTCAAAATATGCAACAAACCAAATATTTTCAACATTTGTCATAGTGTTTTGAATTGTACCATGAAATAACATAGATAAAGGAAACCTAAATCAAAATATGTAGAAACCCAAATATTTAAAACATTTGACCCAATGTTTCAAATTTCACTATGCAATGATTTCGATAAAGGAAAATTAGCCTAAAATATACAACACCCCAAATATTTTCTAAAATTTTCCTAGTGTTGTGAATTACAATGCATAAAAACATTGGTTCTATACATGTGACAAAAAATATGCAACACCGAAAATATTTTTAAAATTAGTCTAAAGTTATGATTTCATTATGTAATAACAATGGTATGAGAAACCCATCTCAAAATATGCAACATTCTAAATATTTTTTTTATTTATCATATTTTGTGAATTACACCATTCTTCAATATTGGCATGGGAAACATAACATTAAATATGTAAAACCCCAAATATTTTTATAAATTTATCCCATTGTTATGAATTATACCTCATATCAATATTGGTACATGAATCCTAGGTCAAAATATGTAAAACCACAAATATTTAAAAAAAATATCTTAGTGTTTTGCATTGTAACACATAATGACATTTTTATGAGAAACTTGACTCAAACTATGAAACACCCCAAATATTTCCAAAATATGTCCCATTTTTTGGAATTACAATGTGAAACAAAACTAGATCAAGAAATCCAATTCAATATATGAAACACCCTAGATATTTCCAAATTATTTTCCTTTGTTACAAATTTTACTTCATATAAACATTGGTGTGGCAAACATGACTCAAAATATGAAGCACCACAAATATTTATTAAAATTTTCATGGTGTTGTGAATTACATTATGTAATGATAATGGTATGGGATACCTAACTCAAACTATGCAAAAACCCAAATATTTTAAAAATTCATCCTGATGTTGTGAATTTCACCATGCCTTGACATTGGTATAAGAAACCGAAATAAAAACATCCAACACTAAAAATATTTTTGAAAATTTTCCTAGTGATAATAATTATGTCACGTAATGACATTGGTATAGGAAACCCAACTCAAAAAATGCATCACCTTGAATGTTTCTAAAAATTTCCCAATGTTTGGAATTCCTCTAAGTAATAAAATTGTTATGAGAAACTTGATTTAAAATATGAAACACTCTAAATATTTTAAAAATTTGTTCTAATGTTGCAAATTTTACAACTCAATGACATTAGTATGGTAAAATTGACTCAAAATATGCAATGCAAAAAATATTTTTGAAATTTTTTTTAGTCTTAATAATTGCATTAGTAATGAAATTGGTATGAGAATCCCTACTTCAAATATAAAACACCCCAAATTTTTGATAAATCTATCCTAGCATTGTGAATTGTGCCACACAATGAGATTGATATGGGAAACCCAACTCAAAACATGAAATGCTCAAAATATTTATAAAATTTGTCCAAGTGTTATAAATTATTCCATGTAGTGACATTGGTATAAGAAACCTAAGTAAAATATCCAACAACATTTCTATGGGAAATCTAACTCAAAATATCTGACATCCCAAATTTTTCTTGAATTTTTCCTTGTTTTGTATGTTACATCATAGAAGGGTATGACAAACTTGACTAAATATATGTAACACCCTAAATATTTTTGAAATTTTTATAGTGTTGAGAATTGCATAACACAACAAAATTTCTACAAAAAATATTAACAAAAAAAGTAACAATATAAATATTTATAAAATTTGTCCAAGTGGTATGAATTATACTATGAAATGGCATTGGTATAGGAAACCTCACTTAAAATACGTGGCATCCCAAATATTAATAAAATTTGTCCTAGTGTTGTGAATTACACCACAAAATAGCATTAATATGAGAAACCTAACTCCAATATACAACGCCTTAAAAATTTCTAGTTTTTTTGTGTTGGGAATTATGACAAGTAGTTATATTTGTATGTGAAACCAAACTCAAAATATGGAACACCCAAAATATTCATTAAATTTGTCTCAATGTTATGAATTTCACCTAGCATAAATTTTGTATGGAAAACCTCACTCTTAATACGCAACATCCCAAATATTTATGAACTTCATCCCAGTGATGCAAATTTCACCATGAAATGACATTTTTATGAGAAAACTAACTCAAAATATGCATCACCTCTAATATTTATGAAATATGTCCCATTGTTGCAAATTCTAACATGAAACAACATTGGAGCAAGAAATCCAACTCAAAATATGTAACACCCCAAATATTTCTAGATTTTGTTATAGTGTTACAAATTACACTACATAATGATATTGGCATAAGAAACTTGACGAAAAATATGCAACACCAAAAATATTTCATAAATTTTTCCTGATGCTGTGAATTACTATTCAGGATGACAATGGTATGGTGAATATAACTAAAAATAGGTAACACCACATATATTTATAAAAATTTTCATATTTTTGAAAATTATGCAACACAAAAAAATTAGTGTGGTAAACATGAACAAAAATATAAACCCCCCCAAATATTTAAAAAAAAATTCCCAGTGCTATCAACTATGTCACACAACAACACTGGTATGAAAAAACTGACCCAAAATCTGCAACACCATAAATGTTTCCAAAATTTTTACTTGTGTTTCAAATTTAACTACATAATGAATGTGTTATAGGAAACCCAACTCAAAATAAACAATAATCCAAATATTTTTGAAATTTGTCCTAGTGTTGTAAATTATATAACATAATAATATTGGTATGGGAATTTAAACTCTTAATATGAAATAACCTAACTATTTATTAAATTGGTCTCATCGTATCCAATTGAGACATGTAGTGACATTAGTGTAGTAAACCTAACTCAAAATATGCAACACCCTAAATATTTATAAAATGTGTCCTAGTGTTTAAATTTCTGACATGTAATGACATTATTATGGGAAACCCAACTCAAAATATGAAACATCTAACATAATTTCAAAATTTGTCCCAGTGTTACAAATATCAACATGCAATGACATTAGAATAGGAGACCCTACAAAAAATATACAACAAAATAAATATTTCCACAATTTGTCCTAGTATTGGGAATTACACCACGTAATTACATTGGTATGGTAAATCAAAAAAAATGAAACACCATAAATATTTCTACTTTTTATCCCAATGCTGTGAACTATGACTAATAATGACAAAAATATGGGTATACTGATTGAAATTATACATCTCAAATGTTTATAAAAAATTTCCTAGTGTTATGAATTTCACAATGCAATAACATTTGTTTGGAAAACCCAAATCAAAATATATAACACCCGAAATATTTATAAAATTTGTCATAGTGTTATAAATCACATCGTCTAAGGATGTTGGTACAATAAACATGACTCAAAATACATAACACCTAAAACATTTTTTTGATTTTTCATAGTGTTGTGACCTATGGATAATAATAACATTACTATAGGTCATTCAATTCAAAATATGTAACACCCCAAATATTTATAAAAATTGTAAGAGTGTTTCGAATTGTACCATGTAATGAATTTAAGATGGGAATCCCAACTCAAAATATGTAACTCCCCAAATATTTTATAAATTTTTCCTAATGTTACAAATTGCATTATTAAATGCCACTAGTATAACAAAACCAACTCAAAATATTTAACACCCAAAATATTTATGAAAACTATCCCTAATTTTGAATTACATTACACACCAACATTAGTATGGGAAACTTGACTCATAATATGCAACAACCAAAGTACTTAAAAAAAAAATCATAGTTTTGTGAACTCACGCATGCAATGACATTGGTATTGAAAATTTAAGTCAAAATGTGAAACACCCAATGTTTATGAAATGTATCCCAGTATTGGAAATTACACCATACAACATTAGTGTGGGAAACCTAACCCCAAATATTTCTAAATTTTGTCCAAGTATTGAAAATTACAATGCATAGTAATGTTGGTATAGGAAACCTAGCTTAGAGTATTCAAAACCCCAAGTATTTCTAAAATGTGTTTGATTATTACAAATTAATAGGTGTAATGACATTGGCATGAGAAACCTTACTCAAAATATTCAACAACTCAAATAATTATTAAATTTCTCATAGTGTTATGAATTATGATGTGTAACAACATTGGAATCGGAAACCATACTCAAAATATGAAACATCACACAAAATTTCAAAAAATTTCCTAGTGTTACAAATTACACTATGCAATGACAATAGCACATTAAACCTGAATCAAAATATACAACATAATAATAATTTTAATATTTTTCTTGTGCCAAGAATTGTGATGAACAACAATATTAGTACAAGCATCTTGAATAAAAAATTTTAACACTAAAAACATTTCTAAAAACTTCCTAGTGTTTTAAATTAAACTAGGAATTTATATGTGAAACTAGGTTAAAAATCTATAACAACCCAAATATTTCTAAAAATTGTCCCAATATTACATATTTTTTCATGCAACAACATTGGTACAAGAAACCTAACTCAAAATATAAAAGAACATAAATATTTCTAAAAATTTTCCTAGTGTTGTGAATTTTAATACATAATAACATTTGTACAGTAAAATCAAATCAAAATATGCAAAACTTCAAATATGTAAAAATCTTGTCATCATGTTGTGAATTACATTACAGAAAGACATTGGTATGAGAAACCTGACTCAAAATATAAAAAAATACAAATATTTTGAAAATTTGTCTTTGTGTTATGGTTTATACGATGTAACAACATTGAATAATAAATATGTCTCAAACTATGTAAAACCCAAAATATTTCCAAAATTTGACCAAATGTTATAAATTGCACTAGGCAATGACATTGGTATGTGAAACCTGACTCAATATATGCAACACCCCAAAGTGATTTCTAGATTTTTCCTAGTGTTTTGAATAACATCCCATAATAACATTTGTGCAAGATGATTGACTCAAAATACGCAATTGAATAAATATTATGAAATATATCCCAATGTTAAAAATTGTGATGTGTAATGACATTGGAATAAGAAATCCAACCCAAAACATGCAACAACCCAAATATTTCTTAAAATTTTTCTTGTGTTACAAAATGTGCTACAAAATAACATTGATACTTGAAACTTGACTCAAAATATGTAACACCCCAAATATTTATATAATGTGTCCTAGTATAATGAATTACTACACACAACTGTATTGGTATCGTATTCACAACACTAAGACATATTTTAGGTGTTACATATTTTGAGTTAGGATTTCTATAAAAATGTCATTGCACATTATAATTTATAACACTAGGGTGAATTTTTGAAATATTTGGGTTGTTGAATATTTTGAGATATATTTAACTAACCAATGTTGTTACATAATGTAATTGAAATATTGGTAATTTTTTTAGAAATATTTGGGGTGTTACATGTTTTGATTTAGCTTTGCTATACTAATGTCATTATGTATAAAGTTTCATAACACTAGGAAAATATAATAAATATCGAGGGTATTACATATTTTGAGTTAGGTTTCCCATGCTAATGTCATTGCAAAGTGTAATTCAAAAAACTTGAATAAAATTGATAAATATTTTTGGTATTAGATATTTTTAGTTGGGTTTCGTATACCAATGTTGTTGCACTATGAAATTTGAAATGTTAGGAAAATTTTAGAATTATTTTTGGTGTTGCATATTTCGAGTTAGGTTTCCCATACAAATTTATTTATGTGGAATGATTTATAACACTTGGATAAATTTATAAAATAATTGAGGTGGTACATATTTTGAGCTTAGTTTCCTATACCAATATTATTTTACAATGTAATTTATAACATTAGGGAAAATTTTGGAAAATTTTTGGGTGTTGTATATTTTTACTTAGGTTTCCTATAACAATGTCATTATGCATTGTGGTTTACAACACTACAAAAAATATTAGAACTATTTGGGTTATTTTAAATTTTTAGTCAGTTTTCCATACCAATGCCATTATGCATAATAATTTGTAAAACTAGGAAAAATTTATAAAATAATTTGGGTTTTGAATTTTTTTAGTTGATTCACTTATACCAATGTCATTATGTAGTGAAATTCATAACTCTAGGATAAATTTTTGAAATATTTTAGAAGTTGCATATTCAGAGTTAAGTGTCCTATTTTGTCTTTTCATGGTGTAATTCAAAACATTAGTAACAAAATTAAAGATATTTTGGGTGTTGTATATTCTAAGTTAGATTTCCTATACCAATGTCATTACATGATGAAATTCACAACATTGTGACACATTTTATAAAGATTAGAGGTGTTGCATATTTTAAGTTAGGTTTTTAGTACAAATTTTGTTATGTAGAATTATTTGAAACATTTTGACAAACTTAAGAAATATTTAAAGTGTTGAATATTTTGAGTTAGATTTATTATACCAATGTTATTGTGTAGCACAATTTATAACACTACGACAAACTTTAGAAATATTTTGGGCGTTGTATTTTTTGATTAAGTTTTCATGTACCAGTATCATTGCATGGTAAAATTCATAACTCTAGAATAAATTTTATTAATATTTGGAGTGTTTCATATTTTGATTTAAGTTTCCCATACCAATGTTTTTGCATGATGAGATTCATAAAAATAGCATAAATTTTCAAAATACTTGGGGTGTTGCATATTTTGAAGTGGGTTTCCTATAACAATGCCATTTCATGGAATAATTCATAATAATAGTACATAATTCATAATATTTTTAGGTGTTACACATTTTAAATCAAGTTTCCTATACCACTGTCATTGTGCATCATGATTTGTAACAGTGAGACAAATCTTGAAAATATTTGGTGTGTTACATATTTTGATTCAAGTTTACTTTAACAATGGAATTTTATGGCACAATTTGTAACATTTGTAAAATATTTTGGTCATTGCATATTTTTTACTAAGTTTCATATGACATTGTCATTACATAACTCAATTCACAACATGAGGACAAATTTTGTAAATATTTTAGGTGTTACATAATTTGTGTCAAATTTTTCATACCAATGTTTTTTCACAACATTAGAAAAAAATTATAAATATTTGTTATGTTTCATATTTTGAGTTAGGTTCCCCATACCAATACAATTCACAATAATAATACAATTTTTTTAAATAGTTTTAGTAAAGTTTACTATGTTAATGTTGTTGTATAGTGAAATTCTCAACAATGGGACAAAAATTAGAAATATTTTGGTTTTTGCATATTTTGAATTGAGTTTCACATACCAAGATTGTTATGCAGTGTAATTCACAACACTAAGATGAATTTAGAAAATATTTTGGGTATTGCATATTTTGATTTGTGTTTCCTTTACCAATGTCATTTCATGTAAAATTTTATAACATTGGGACAAATTTTAGAAATGTTTTGGTGTTGCATATTTTGAGTCAAGTTTCCTATATCAATGTAATTTTACATAATAATCTCAAACACTAATAAAATTTTAAAATATTTGGGGTGTTACATATTTTGAGTCAGGTTTCCTATACTAGTTTCATTGTTTGGTGTCATTTAAAACACTAGGATATATTTTGGAAATATTTATGGTGTTACATATTTTGAGTTAGGTTTATTTTACCAATCTCATTATGCATCATGGTTATCAAAACAATGAAAATTTTCAAAAACATTTGAGGTATTGTATATTTTGAGTCAAGAATCTAGTATTAATGTCTTTGCATGTCACAATTCACAACATTAAGATAGATTTGAAATTAAAATTAAGTGTTTCATATTATGAGTTGAATTTCCTATACGAATGTTTTTATTTGGTGAAATTCACAACACTGGGATGAATATTATAAATATTTTAGGTTTTGCATATTTTGAGTTATGTTTCCCATAATAATGTCACTGCATGTCATAATTCATAGCACTAGGATAAATTTCATAAATATTTGGGACACTTCATAATTTGATTCAAGTTTCCTATGCCTATGTATTTGTGTATTACAATTAAAAATATTAGAAAACAATATCATAATTATTTGGGATGTTGCATATATTGATTTGTGTTTCCCTTACCAATGTCATTTTATGTAAAATTTTATAACATTGGGACAGATTTTAGAAATGTTTGGGTATTGCATATTTTGAGTCAAGTTTCCTATATCAATTTAATTTTACATAATAATCTCAAACACTAGGATAAAATTTTAAAATATTTGTAGTCTTACATACATTGAGTTAGGTTTCCTATACCAGTTTCATTGTTTGGTGTCATTTAAAACACTAGGATAAATTTTTGAAATATTTAGGGTGTTACATATTTTGAGTTAGGTTTCTTTTAAAAGTCTCATTATGCATCATGGTTATCAAAACTAGGAATCTCTTCAAAAACATTTGGGGTATTGTATATTTTGAGTCAAGTATCTAGTACTAATTTCTTTGCATGTCACAATTTACAACATTAAGATAGATTTGAAATAAAACTTAAGCGTTTCATATTATGAGTTGAGTTTCCTATACCAATGTTTTTATGTGGTAAAATTCACAACATTGGGATGAATTTTAGAAATATTTTATGTTTTGCATATTTTGAGTTATGTTTCCCATAGCAATGCCATTACATGGCATAATTCATAGCACTGGGATAAATTTCATAAATATTTGGGACACCTCATAATTTGATTCAAGTTTCCTATACCAATGTATTTATGTAGTGCAATTCAAAAGATTGGAAAAAAATATCATAAATATTTGGGATGTTGCATATTTTGAGTTTTGTTTCATATACAAATGTCATTGCATGTCATAGTTTATATGACTAAGATAGATCTTATAAATACTTTATTATGTTATTATATTTCTAGTTAGTTTTTCTATGTTAATGTACTTAGTGATGTAATTCAAAAAACTAGTATAAGTTTCTAAAATATTTTTTGTTTTGTATATTCTTAGATAGGATTACAATATCAGTGTCATTACACAATGTAATTTTCAACACAAAGATAAATTTTTGAAATATTTTTGGTGTTTCATATTTTTAATTGGGTTTCCCATACCATTATTATTGTGTGGTGTAATTTGAAACACTAAAAAAAAATTAGAAATATTCTGGATGTTGCATATTTTAAGTGACGTTTCACATACCAATTTAAGTGAGGTTTCAGATACCAATGTCGTTTCAAGTTGTAATTCACAACATTGGGATAGATTTATAAAATATATTGGGTGTTGTATTTTTTGAGAAGGTTTTTCCATACCAATATCATTTCATGACATAATTCATAACACTGGTAATTTTTTTTTCAATTTTTAGGTGTTACATATTTTGAGTCGGGTTTCTTGCACCAATGTCACTACATGAGACATTTTTATAAAACTTGGAAAGATTTTATAAATATTTGGGGTGTCTCATACTTTTAATCAACTTAACTATATCAATGTCATTCTAAATTGAAATTCATAATAATTAGAAATTTTTGGAAATATTTATGGTGTTTCATATTTTGAGTTAGGTTTCCTATACCAATGTCATTATGCATCATAATTTTAAACACTAGGATAAATTTTAGAAACATTCATTATGTTGTATATATTGTGTTAGGATTTCCATACCAATATAGTTAGGTTTCATAATTCTCAACATTATTAAAATTTGGGAAATATTTTGGGTGTTTTATATTTTTAGTTAGGTTTCCCATACAAACCTCATTTCACATCACAATTCACAACAATAGGACAAATTTTTAAAATATTTTGGGCGTTACATATTTTTGGTTTAGGATTCCCTTACCAATGTCATTATGCATCATAGTTCAAAAAATTGGGATAAATATTATAAATATTTAGGGTGTTAAATATTTTAAGTGTGGTTTCATGTAAAAATCTCATTGGGTGATTTAATTTGTAACACTAGGATAAGATTTGGAAATAGTTTGGGTGTTCTATATTTTGAACATGGTCTCCCATACCAATGTTTCTATCCAAGGAAATTCAAAAAAATAGATCAAATTTTGGAAATATTTTAGGTGTTACATATTTTTTCATGTTTATTATACCAATTTCATTTCACATCATAATTTGTAACACTAGAACAAATTTTATAAATATGTGACGTGTTGTATATTTTGAGTCATTTTTTCCATACCAATGTTACTACATGGCACAATTCACAACACTGGGATAATTTTTTGAAATATTTTGTGTGATGAATATTTTGATTCATGTTTCCCATGATAATCTCATTTCATGGAGTAAATCACAACACGAGGACAAATATTATAAATATTTTGGATGTTGCATATTTTGAGACAAGTTTCATGTACCAATGTCATCATCATGTCTCAAACTTTTTAACACTGAGACAAATATTAAAAATATTTGAGGTATTATATATGTTTAAACATTTTCCCATGTAAACGTCATTGTGTGACACAAACCCTAGGAATAAATTATGAAATATTGTGGGTGTTACATATTTATAAATAGGCTTCCCATACCATTATTATTACACAACATAATTCATATTTAGGTGTTTCATATTGGCTGATTAATATTTTGATTTGTATTTACCATAATAATGTTGTTACATGGAACAATTCATAACATTGAGATACATATTATAAATAATTTGGGTGTTGCATATTTTTAGTTGGTTTTCCCATACCAATGTAATTATATGGAACAATTTGTAACACTAGTACAAATTACATAAATATTTAGTGTTTTGTAAATTTTGAGTTATATTTCCCACACCAATGTTGTTTCATAGCATAATTTACAACATAGGACACATTTTACAAATGTTTGGGATGTTACATATTATGATTTAGGTTTCATTTACCAATGTCATTTCACATCACAATTTGTAACATTAGGATAAATTTAATAAATATTTGGTGTGTTTCATATTTTGAGTGTTGTTTTAACCCCACTAAGATACATAAAAGTTACTCAATTTTTCTATAAATCTGTATATCACTTATAATGTCATCTTTAATTATTATTATATTTAATTATTTAGATAATAAATGTGTTTGGAGTAGTAAATGTAGAAATATAAATAACCCACTTGTTTTCAAATAGTCTAAAATGGAATATTAGATGTGTATACCTCATGAAATGAATAATAGAAATATTAGTATATAAATAAAATAGAATAATACTCAATTAAAGATGTAAATAACCATGCAACCATTTCTATTCAAATATTAAGAATTATTTACAAGTCTCACAACCACTATTCTACTAAATAGTCATTAATCATAGTGTACTCCATATTATATTTCATCATTAAATATATTATATAAGATAAAATATACAATAGTATAAATAAGACTCACAAATAACTTAATGTTCAATAAAAATATCCATGAGTATGATTCCTATATGGTTGAAGATCTGAAGAGAGGGAGAGCATCATCAAGTTAGTTTTCCTCTAACCATAGAAACTTATTCTCCTGCACAACTCCCTATTGTAATTATCCCTTCAATTCATAGAGGGGTTGATAAAAGTGTTGTGGGCATCGAGAATTAAATCAAAATCCTTGTCTATACAATCACTAAATCATGCAATAATCACATATACCATGGAAAACAATCCTCTATCTAGTATGATATCATGCACAAACATGTAAACTAGAAATTACAATGGAATGACATTATCTCAATTATAATATTATTTTGTCCAATGTTTTCATTGTATAAATAAGATCTCTCATGGATCTGAATCAATTCCACTCACACATACTCTATACTAATGAATCACAATCTATCATAAGATCTAAAATGGTAGATATATGTGTTACATGATAACTACCTCATACACACATAGATATATATATATATATATATATATATATATATATATATATATATATATATATATATATATACATATACATATATATATATATACACATATACATATATATATATACATACATATATATATATATATATGTATATATATATATATATGTATATATATATATATATATATATATATGTATATATATATATGTATGTATGTATGTATGTATATATATATATATATATATATATATATATATATATATATATATCACCTGCTAGTAGTTGAATGATTAATAGGGTTTTCTCATAAATAGTTTAAGGCATTATATATACAAATCTTAGCATACTATCAAATCCAAATATATTACTCCGTGATTTGTGAAATAAAAGATATATATATATATATATATATATATATATATATATATATCACCTGCTAGTTGTTGAATCATTAATAGGGATTTCTCATAGATAGTTTAAGGCATTATATATACAAATCTTAGCATACTATCAAATCCAAATATATTACTCCGTGATCTGTGAAATAAAAGATAAAAGCAACCATCTTTATCAATAAATCATATTTTTCCCCATTTCTCAACCATTATTATCATATATATAGTTTTTAGGTTATTATCAATGAAATACATTCAAAGGTCCACATATGTTTATTTTCCTAGAAGATAAATATACAAGTAATAAATACATTATTCCAAATTTGGAACTTCAACTCTTTTTTTATAGAAATTATATATTCATGAAATATTAACTAATTCATTAATGTAAACCATAAAAATCTCAAGGCTACTTACAAATACATAGTCGTGTCTCCTCCTATTTTTAGTCAAGATCCTATGCATATTATATACTTCATGATAATATTTAACCTTTAATACCTATTTCATCATTTCCATATTCCATATAGGTATTGTATCTTATCTATTATAAATTCATAACCTCACTCATACATATTACATACAAAACCCACCATACTAGTTTAAAACTTCCAAAAAATAATTACAAAGAGATATAAACACCTAAAAATATGATTTTAGTGTATACAAGATCTTCAAAAATTATTATTAATCAAGTTCATTTATACTAAAGTAATGATCGATAAACTAGTTAATCATTTCTAGATATATTGGCCCATATAATTATACTCAAAAAAATTGTTACACTTCTACATTTATACTTATATTTCCTAATGGAAATATCTCTAAGCTCAACTTAAGTAATAAATGTGTTCAATCTAATTATGTATTTACACACATCAAGATGAATATACATGCACACATATCTTTGTGTGTGTTTATTTATATATACATATAAATTTATTTCAAAATAATAATTTAATTATAATTTTTCTTGTAGCTTGAAAACCTCAACATAAGGCTATATAATAGAATAGGATATAGCTAAAGGTCTCAAATTAACATATACAAGTGAAAGCCCATAAAACATCCTTAAACAAGTTTATCTTATCTAAAATAATTTTATTATATAATTTTTTTATAGATATATGTTTTTTTAGTACCATTTTATACCTCACAATAGTTACCAAAATATTCAAGAGTAACCACCTTCGAACGTACTCAGAGCTTAGTCACTATAGCTCTTAACTATCATGCATAGTATGGACTAACATTTTATCAATAAAGGTATGGAATTAATGTTTATAAATAAAAATACTATTGTAGCTAATGTCCTAAAATCAAAAATCTAAGTGTTTAATAATTTCATAAGACAAATAAGAAACATACCCAGCCACTCTATAGTACAAGTTTTTAATTTGTGATAGTACTCACCTATATTGTCAATTTAAAAGATGAATAAAGTGTACAAGGTTTACATAATTATTTCAATAATGTCTCATAATAAATAATAATGCATAGCCCTTAACTAACTATGTCCCAATCTTGGTGATCTTAAATATAATCTACTTTTCTTTTCAAAAAGGATTGACATCATTTTTATAGGCATGTGTATGGAACCAAGTTTCATATCTAGGTCTTTAAATATTAAACACTATATTTCATTAAAGCCATCTATACTTATATACATGTAAATAGAGAACATTCATAAACCTAGATCAAGAAAACATTTAATATTTTATTCCCTATTAGAAAATATGTCTATAAGTAAAACCTAAGTCTATAAATAAAACCCAACAAATTAAATTCTTGAATGACCTACTATTATAATGAGTGTTTGTTAAGTCTATTTGATGGTAATTTTTTTTCCTTATTATTAATGCTCCATTCTTCCTCTGTCATCCCATATTCTTTTATTTGACTTCATCTTATTCTATTTCCACTCCAAATCCACATTTTCAATGGCCTTCCAACTCTCTTATCATACTTGAAGTTATTCATTATAAACTCTAACTCATTAGAGTTTCATCTACTTATTTTATCCATTCACACATTGTCCATTACCCTATTTTTTTATCATGGACACCACATACAAGACCTCCTAGTCAAAGAAAATGGTGAAGTTGATAAAAAAACATAACAAATAAAACCTACTTCAATTATGACCCAAATTATTATCAATCAAAAGGTACACGGTAACATTGATATTAAAACCTTTAAAAATTTAAATCCCAAATTTTCTAAAGTTAAAAAACTCTTTTAATATATTTTCTTTGGGTCATTTTTAACCTATTTCAACCACCCCCTTTAAGATCAAAGAAAGGGAATAAAAGTATAAAAACTTACACAAGTTTAAAAAAAAACACAACATTCCTATAAGTTAAATTTCATAAATGGTTAATCACAACATAGTTCAACAAAGTTTCATCGACATAAAGTGCTCATGGAAATACAAACATTAATAACATAAAACTATGTGTAATGTAACTCAAAGGAATATAAGATAAGTAATTAACTCAGAGCTAATTTAAACATGTTTTATTAATCACAAGGATAGATAATGCAAGAAAAAGACTTAACTTTTTTGTAAAAACATAGTATCATTTGTTTCATCTAAGTAAAAAATAGTTTAGTGTGTGGGAGGGTTTGGTTCCATTTTTTGAATCCCCACTGTTGATATCCAAACACACCTCCCTAATGATATTATCTATTTGTTCTACTATGTAATGGTGGGACAATATTACAAACACCTTAATCAAATAAAATGGTAGTTAGTTTGATCTTGAAAAAAAATTAAAGTAAACAATATATATATATATATATATATATATATATATATATATATATATATATATATATAAGCACACACACACACACATCAAGGATCTACTTTAATGTAAATCAAATATGAAAATGAAGTCATAGTAAAAAATGTTTCCAATACATAGAATATAGTAAATCTATAAGCATATGCAAATGTCATCCAACATAACTGATCATGAAATAAAATAATATAGATGTTAATAACACAACATAAATATCTAGATATACTATAAAATTAGAAACTACTAATCATTAGTTTCACTTCCGTTACTAATAATAATGTATTTTTTTAAGAGTGAGATAGGATGTGACATCCTTCCCCATAATATAGCTCATCATCCCAATGAATTTTATTTCAAACAATAGTTATAAAAACAAATAATAATCTTCAATAAAAAATTATTAAAATAGATGAGGAAAAACCTAAATAATTTATCATAATCCTCCCAAGTAGAATTATCTTTAGAATATCGATCCTAGTGGAACTTGCATTTCCATGCTTCCATATTATGTTATCTAATACTGTGCATTTTAATTATTTTGATTGGTTTTATTGTGACCACCCATGGATCTACAAATTTTAATGCATTCATGTCCAAAACATGTGAAGGATCAACTATGTATTCCTTAAGATAAAATACATGAAAACATTATGC
The DNA here is from genome assembly GCA_037957365.1 of Torreya grandis. Lineage (NCBI taxonomy): Eukaryota > Viridiplantae > Streptophyta > Pinopsida > Cupressales > Taxaceae > Torreya > Torreya grandis. The sequence goes on from JARHVA010003042.1 coordinate 2,096,885, forward strand.
ATTTGAGAAAAATTTGGTGTAAAATCAAGTATATATGATTTAATATTGATCAATTATATAACCTCAAAGGGACTCACATATCTTAGTGTTAATTTCACTAATTTCCAATGCATAATAACACTCTTTTGGGGTTTGAATCATAGAAATAACAAATCTCTAATTGAGAATTATCTTATTATTCTTTTTACATCAGCATTAATTTTATACCTATCATTGGCTTTAGGAAATATATACCTTATTAATTTACTTTTTCCTCAATTTCAACATGTATATTAGGTCCAAAGACCACTCTATCTTCTAACTTATCTTAGTTCATCGGTGTTCTACACCTATTACCATACGATGGATCAAAAGGATCCATTCTCAATGTTGATTAGAATGAATTTTTATAAGTAAACTCAATCAATGGTAGGTATTCCTCTCATTTTTATTATTTATACATGTAATACATCCTAAAAATATCCTCTATAATATAGTTCATTCTTTCTATTTTCACATCTATTTTTGGATGGTAAGCTATACTAAAGTTTAGTGTAAACCCAATGTTGTACTCAAAGTTTACCATAACATTGAGTTCATTTTAGGGTCTCTATCTAAAATGATATTTTTTATAAACCCTTGAAATATATGTACCTACTTCATGAATTTTTTTTCAATCATTGGTCCATCATATATTATATTATGTATAATAAGGTGTGTAACATTAGTGAGTTTATCCAAAACTACCCATATTATGTCATGATGATTTATAGACATATAATCCTTTGATAAAGTCCATGATAATAAATTCCCACTTCCATTCAATTATATAATGTGGATATAAAAACCTATTAGGATGCACATGTTAGTCTTGAACTCACTAGCATTCTAAACATATTGACGCAAAGTCTATCTCATCCTTCTAGATTCCATTATAGAAACAAAATGGTTTTTCTTAAGCTAAGAGCTTAGTGACTTCAGGGTCTCTTGAATATGGAACATTTTTCAACCATTTTAGTACAATAATTCTCAAACTTTGCATATTAGGAACATAAATTATACCATTATATCTCAAAATCACATCATTATAAAATTTAAATCCTTCATATATATGATCTTATGAATTCTAAACTTATGATTTATTTACCTAATCATAGAATTTATATCTGGTCTAAAATATTTCTAACTCATCCCAAAAATTATTCTTTATAGTGGATAATATTATAATGTACATTCTACAACTAAGGGTATCTACAACTATATTTTCTTTTTCATTAATGTATACATCTAATGTCGAAATCGTAGTCTAAAAAATTTTCTAACTATAACCTTTGATAAGAATTAATCTCATGTTGGGAAAATATATACTTGAGTCACAAATTATTAGTTAAAAATGTTTTTGTAATAAATAATGCCTTCAAACTTATAAAACATACTCTATGGAAGCTAATTATAAATCATGTGTAGCATAGTTTGCCTCATACAACTTTTAAATACTTGACTCATAAGCTAAAATTGAACCATCCTTCATAATAAATCCTCTTAAAATATCTCCTAAAACATCAATAATAACTAAAAATTGACCATTTTGATCCAAAATTTGCAACATTGGTGTTGAAGTAAGTGTCATTTTTAGAATATGAAAGGATTCTTCACACTTATCAAACCAAATGAAATGATTTTATTTATAACAAATAGAGGTGATTTTATTTTCTATAATAGAGAAATTTTGCACAAAGTTCCTATATTAAACAACTAAACCCATAAAGTTACAGTCCTCATGCACAGTTTTGGGTCTTGACCACTCCATAATGGCTATAATCTTGACTGGATCCACATAAATACCTTATATAGAGATAATATGTATTAAGTATTTTAATCTTCATTAAAATCATTAAAATTTAGATAATTTCCCATATATTTTATTTCTCTATAACCAATTTAAAACTAGAAATGATTAATATGCTCTTATTCACTTTTTGAATAGATGAAGATATCTTCAAGGAAGACCAACACAAAAAAATCATAGTAATCTTTGAACACACTATTGATGATATTAATCAATATTTTAGGTTAATTTTTTAGCCTAAATTAATCACTATAAACTCATTATACCTATATCGAGTCATAATAGTTTTTTTTATAATATCTTCCTCTCTAAATCTCAATTGATGGTACCTGACATGAATATCAATATTTGAAAATACTTGAACCATGCATCTGATAAACATATTATCAATGCATGGCACAATATGATTTTTCTTGTTTGTTTCCTTGTTTAAAATTCAATAGTATATGTAGATGAAAAGGGTTTCATCATTATTTATAATAAAAAATAGAGGTGCACCTCATAGTGAAACACTTGGCCAAATAAAGCCTTTGGCCAACATCTTCTAAATTTGGGGCTTTAACTTGAATAATTCAATTATTGTTATTTTATAAAAAGCTTTAGATTAAGGTTTCATTCCTATAATTATATCAATAGTGAAGTCAAATTCCATTTTGGGAGGTAAACCTAGAAATTCTTCTAGAGAAACATCCTTGAATTATTAAAAAATAATATTATTCTATTAAGGGTTCCTTAGTTTCTACAAATTCATCCATTTTGACTGAGAACACTTGGCATACCATTTTTTAAACATTTTTCAATTTAATGGTTCAAATTTTAATTTATTTTAACTCTCTCTTTTCTCCTTGAATTTGGTTTGATTTCCAAATTCATCCAAACACTTAACTTTCTTAAGAAAATAGTCAACCTTGGATTTTTACGTAGACAATTCACTCATAGGATCAAATCATATAATCCTAGTGGTGTTTCATAATAATCAATAATCATAGTTAATTTTGGAACCATTAACTTGAACTCTACAATAAATATCTCAACCTTAACCTTGGATTCATTCCCATACTGAACTGACCAAACATTCACCATAAAATCAACTTTTCTAGATAATCTGCTTAAAATTATATGTGAGATAAAATATTCAATGGCTCGTATATCTATCAAAATGAAAATTGAATGCCCAAACTAAATACTAGATAATTTAATGGGAGAGGCTTAAAGTTCCAATTTATGGTTTCCAACTACTAATTAAATTTGCTAGGGTTCCCTACTATGATTTAGAGGTGGATTAATTCTTATTTATATCATCTATCTTCCATAGGGAATATTCCTTAGAATAATTGTATCCTTCACATTTGAAACATATTCTAGGTGGTCTCTTCCTCTTAGATTGATTAACTCCCTTAAATCCTTCTTTGAAACCACTTACAAGTTTTTTATTCCCTGACACATTATTGAACATCACATTCTGGCCATTAAATTGGTCCTTGGAATTCCCACTGTGTTTATAGTTCTTTTTATAGAAGGTTGTTTGATCTTCCAAACTTCTTTTTGAATGTTTACTTCACGTCATCAAGTCATTTTATATTTTTCTCTTTCTTAACTACTCTCTAAAATACCTAGTCCATGGTGGATGTCCCATGAACACCCAATTCACACCTAATTATAGGTTTTAATCTCATGATGAACTTCCCAATTCAAAAATATTTAATATTTTTGATACTATAGAACATACTTCAAGATATTTATGAATTGGTCTTAGTATTCATTCATTGATAGATCCCCTTGTTTCAGATTTTGAAAATCTATTTAGTTCTAATCAAAATATAACTAAGGTAGCCAATATGCTCTAAAAATAGTTGTAAACTACTCCAATGTAGTGGTTGAGGAGTCAAGCCTCATCTCAACCTTTTTATTGGCCTATAAGTTCCTGTTTCACTATCTAGTTGGTAAGCTCCATATATATAAGCTAGGATTTAATTCCCTCATGCAACATTATACCACCAAATTTGGGTCAATCTAATTTCATATCTTGTGCAAGCTATATAGCTACTTCATAGTTTACTACATGTTATCCCTATTAATCCCCATAATCTTGAGGCTTTTCTTGATTGGCTAGTTATTCCTCTAGAACCTCTAATTCATTTTCATGATTTGGTGCATGAACTTCTTACTCTAAGGTTGCTAATTTGTCTTTATTTTAATTCATTATAATAAGTAGTTGATCAAGTTTTTTACATTTCTTTATTTCTATCTAATTAGGATCATCTTGAGGGTTTGAATTTTAAGTTACATCAATTTTTTATTTATCTCATCTCATCTTCCTTACTAAAAATAGTAGAATTAATTTAATTCTAGTGTACTCTTTACTTCTGAGTGTTAAACTTTTGCTTTGATATGACAATGTTGTAACCTCACTAGGATACATAAAAGTTAGTCAATTTTTTTATAAATCCATATATTAATTATAAAATTACCTTTTATTATTATGCATTCCACTATTTGACTAATAAATACATATAGAGTAGTAAATGTAGAGATATAAATAACCCACTAGTTAAAATATAATCCATTTAGTTTGAAATCGGTATAAAATGGAATATTAGATGCTTATTCCTCATGAAATAAGTAATAGAGAAATAATTACATTATTAAACTAGATTAATCCTCAATTAAAACTATAAATAAGCATATAACCATTATTTTTATAGTATTAAAAACTATTTATGTGTCTCATATCCACTATTATACTAAATAGTAAAAAAATTATAGTGTACTACATATTACATTTTATAACTAAATGAATTATACAAGAGAGAATGTATAATAGTACATATAATCCCAATAAAAAACTCAATGATATATATAAATAACCTTGAGTATGATTACTATATGATTTAATAACTAAAGAGAGGGAAAGCATCATCGCATTGCTTTCACTCCAACCATGGACCTTCAATCACAGACATACCTCCCCACTAAGAGTGGACCTTCCCTTCATGGAGGGGTAGATAAAAGTAGTGAAGATATTAGTAATTAAAATATAACCTTTTTGTATAATCACTAATACATGTAGTCACATACACCATCAAAAAAAATTATATATCTAATATGACATATTGCATACACATGTAAACTATAAATTAAAGAGGAATGACAATGTCTCAGCTATGAAATTACTTTGGCTAAAGTTTTCATTATATAAATCATATCTCTCATGTATTTTATTAAATTCAACTCACACCTACTCTATTTTAATGAATTATAATCTATCATAAGATACTAAAGGATAGATATATGTGTTGTATGAAAACATCCTAAAATATCTATCACCTACTATCAATTAAATCATGCATAGTGATTTCTCGTTAATAATTCAAGACTTGATATATACAAATTATAGCATACTATGAGATCATAATAAATTAATACATGATCTATGAAATACAATATAAAACTAACCATCTTTCTAAAAAAAGAACATTTTTCCCATAATAGTGGGATAAATTTCATAATTATTTGGGCTGTTGAATTGTTTATGTTATATTTCCCATATCAATCATGTTGTGAAAAATGATTAACAAAATGGGGATAAATTTTAGAAATGTTTTGGGTATTGCATATTTTAATTTAGGGTTTCTATACCAATTTCAGTACGTGGCACCATTTTCAACACTAGAGAAAATTTGGAAATATTTGAGATGTTACATATTTTGACTAGTTTCTTAAATCAATGTCAATATGTGGCACAATTCACAACACTGGGACTAATTTAATATATATTTGGAGTGTTCCATATTTTGAGTTGATTTTAACATACCAATGTTGTTTAATAGTTAAATATCTAATATTAGGACAAGTTTAAAGATATTTATGGTGTTGCATATTTTGAGTTGTGTTTCCCATAACAATTTCATTGCATAGTGAAATTTTCAACACTGAGACAAATTTCAGAAATATTTGGGTTATTTTATACTTTGAGTAAGGTTTCCAATACTTATGTCATTGCATGGTGTACTTTACAATTCTTGAACAAATTTTATAAATATTTGGGCAATTGAATATTTTAAGTTAGGTTTTGCATACCAATGTCATTATGTGACTCAATTCACACCACTGGGACAAAGTTCAAGAACATTTTAGGTGTGGATTTCCCATAACAATATACTTGAATTACATAATTCATAAAACTAGGATAAATTTATAAATATTTGGGGTATTATGTATTTTGAGTTGCGTTTCCCATACTAATTTTGTTTCATGGCATAATGCATAACACTGGGACAATTTTGAGAAATATTTCAAATGTTTCATATTTTAAGTTATGTTTCTCATACCAATGTCATTCTTCATCACAATTCACAATACTAGGACAAATTTTAAATTATTTAGGGTCTTTTATACTAATATTTGGGTTTCTCATACCAATGTCAGTGCACAATGCATTTCACAACACTGGGATTTTTTTTGAAATATTTAAGGTGTTGCATATTTTGAGTCAGGTTTCCCATGACAATGTTTTTTTGTGGTGAAATTCACAACACTAGGAAAATTATCAAAAATATTTATGGTGTTACATATTTGGACTCTAGTTTCCCATATAAATGTCATTACACATCAGATTTCCCAAAATCCATAGAAATCTTAAAAATAATTATTGTTTTGCATATTTTAAATTTGGTTTCATTTACCAATGTCATTGCATGGTTTAATTTGTAATATTGGGACAATTTTTTGAAATATTTTAGGTGTTGTATATTTTTAGTTGATTTTCTCATACTATTTTCATTACATGCCACAATTCTCAACACTAGGTCAGATTGTTGAAATATTTAGGGTATTGTATATTTTGAGTTGACTTTCTCATACGAATGTCATTATGCATCGCAATTTTTAACATTATGAAAAATTTTATAAATGTTTAAGGTGTTCAATAATTTGAGTCAGGTTTTTCAACCGATGTTATAATGTTACAAAATTTACAACACTAAAAAAATTCAAATATATATTGGGTGTTGTAGATTTGAAGTTAGCTTTTCCATAGCAATGTTGTTATGTAACATAATTCATAATGATGGTATAAATTTTTGAAATGTTTGGGGTGTTGCATGTTTTGAGTTAGGTTTCCCATACCAATGTAATTATGTAGTATAGTTCAAAAGGTTAGGACAAATATCATAAATATTTTTTGTGTTGATATTTTGAGCCTGGTTTCTTATGCTAATTTAATTACATGTCAAAGTTCAAAATTCTTAGAAAAATATTAAAAATATTTTGGGTATTGCATATTTTGAGTTAGGTTTATTATAAAAATGTCATTTTATAGTGTAATTCATAACAATGGGACAAATTTAATATTTTTTTCTGATGTGTATATCTAGACTTAGGTTTCCCATAATAATGTCTTTATAGAGCCTAATTTGTAACATTGGGACAAATTTTAGAAATATTTAGATGTTGCATATTTTGAGTTTGGTTTCCTATACCAATGTCAATGTTCATTAAAATTTTCAACAAATGGAAAAATTTCATAAATATTTATAGTGTTTCATATTTTGTGTCATGTTTTCAATAACAATGTCATTGAGTACTATAATTCACAACACTATGACAATTTTATAAATATTTTGATTGTTGTATATTTTGACTTGGGTTTCCCCTACCAATGTTGTTTGACAATGCAATGCAAAACACTAGGAAATTTTTTTGAAATATTTGTGGTGTTGTTTATTTGAGTTTTATTTTTTATACCAATATGGCACAGTTTGTAACAATGGAAAAAAATTTAGTAATATTTTTCATGTTCCATATTTTGAGTTGGGTTTCTCATACCAATTCCATTATGTGGAGTAGTTCTAAACATTGGGACAAATTTTTGAAATATTTTGGGTCTTGCATATTTTATGTCATTTTTCTCATACCAAAGTCCTTGGACATAGTACTTGGTAAGACGATGACAAATTTAAGATATATTTGGGGTGTTACATATTTTGTGTCAAGTTTCACATACCAATTTAATTATGCATCAAAATTCATAATACAAAGAAATTTTTGGGAAATATTTGGAACATTTCATATTTATAATAATGTTTCCAATATCAATGTCATTGAGTGATGGAATTATGAACACTGGGACAGACTTTTAAAATATTTTTGGTTTTGTATATTTTGAGTTGAATTTTTGATAAAAAGGTCATTATGTGTTGTGGTTTGTAATAATAAGACATATCTTATAAATATTTAGAGTGATGCATTTTTTGATTTCACTTTCTCATACCAATATTTTTACATGGAGAAATTTTTAAAAATGAGATGAAAAATTTAAATATTTTAGATTTTACATATCTTAAGTCTGATTTCATATACCAATGTTCTTGTGTGACACAACTCATAGCACTAGGACAAATTTAAGAAATATGTCTTTTTTTATATATTTTGAGTTAGGTTTCCCATAACAATGTGAATATATGACATAATTCATAATAATTAAACAAAATTTAGAAATATTTTGGGTGTTGCATATTTTGATTCAAGGTTCTCATACAATGTCATTGCATAGCATAATTCACAACACTAGAACCAATATCATAAATATTTTTGGTTCTGCATATTTTAATTCTAGTTTCTTATACCATTATCATTATGCATCTCAAGTTGTAACACTAGAACAAATCTCACAATTTTTTGGGTGTTATATATTTTGAGTCAAGTTACACTTACTAATGTCATCACACGATGTAATTCATAACATTGGGAAAACTTTCATAAATATTTTTGGTGTTGTGTATTTTGAGTCAAGTTTCCCATAAAAATTTAATTACACATCATAATTGAAAACACTAGGAAAAATCTCAAAAACATTTGGGGAGTTACATATTTCGAGTCATGTTTCCCATACTAATGTCATTACATGACACAATTACAACACTAGGAAAAAATTATGTTTTTAAGGTGTTTTTACATATTTTAAGTCAGTTGTCTATACTAATGTCTTAATTCACAACACTAAGATAAATTGTATAAATATTTATGGTGTTGCATATTTTAGTAAGGTTTACAATACCAATGTCATTGTAAGACATAATTCTCATTACTAAGACAATTTTTGGAAATATTTTAGGTGTTTCATATTTTAGTTAGGTTTCATGTACCAATGTCATTGTGAAACATAATTCATAAAAATGAAACAAATTTCATAAATTATTGGGGTGTTACATATTTTTAATTAGGTTTCCCATACAAATAATGTTTCAAAGCATAATTCCAAAAACTTAGATAAATTTTAAAAATATTTATGGTGTTGTTTATTTTGATTCAAGTTTCCCATACCAATGTTGATACACAACATAATTCACAACACTAGGAAAAATTTTAGAAATATTTCATGCGTTGCATATTTTGAGTCAGGTTTCCCATACCAATGTTAGTGTATATAATAATTTACAGCACTAGATAAATATCATAAATGTTTTTTTAATTTATATTTTGAGTCTAGTTCTCACTACTAATGTCATTATGTGTCATAATTATAAAAAATTGGAAGAATCTTAGATATAATTGTAGTGTTACATATTTTTAGTTGGGCTTCCCATACCAATGTCATTTTATAGTACAATTCACAATGTTGGCACAAAATTTTAAGATATTCTGGGTGTTACATATTTAATTTTGACATTCCCATAAAAATGTCATTACATGACACAATTTGTAATAGTTGGACAAAAATTAAAAATATTTCAAGTGTTGCATATCTTGAGTTAAGATTCCCATTAGAATGTTGTTACATGGTGCAATTTACAATGTTGGGAAAAGTTATGAAATTTTTTTGGATTTAAATATTTAAATTTATCTTAACCATACCAATATCATTACATGATTCAATTCACAACATTATGACAGTTTGGAAATATTCATATTGTTATATATGTTGAGTCAGGTTTCCCATACTAATGTCATTATACATTATAGTTTATAACATTAGGATAAATTTGAGAAATATTTGGGGTGTTTCATATTTTGAGTCATTTTTAACCTATCTATTTAATTAACAATGTAATTTAAAAAAAAATTTAAAATATTTATGGTGTTGCATATTTTGAGTCAGGAATCCCAATGTCACAATTCATGACACTAAGAAGATTTTAGAAAATATTTAGGGTGTTACATATTTTGAGCCAATTTTCCCATGGTAATGTTGTTTCAAAGATCAATTCACAATTTTGGGATAAATTTAAGATATATTTGAAGTGTTACATATTTTTAGTTTGGTTTCTTGTAGCAGTGTCATTGTGTGGGATAAATTACAAAACTAGGGAAATTTTTTGAAATATATGCGGTGTTGAATATTTTGAATCTATATTCCTAAACTAGTTTATTTATGTATCATAATTATAAACACTTAGACAAATTTTAAAAATTTCTAGTTTTTCATATTTTGAGTCAAGTTTGATGTACCAATTTAATTGTATTGTTCAATTCATTACACTAGGACCTATTTTAAAAATATTTGGGGTGATTCATATTTTGATTCCTATTTCCCATAGCAATGTTTTTGTGTATTAAATTTTTTAACATTTTGATAAATTTCATAAACATTTGTGGTTTTACATACTTTTAGTAAGGTTTCACATAAAAATGTTGTTGTGCATTGCAATTCAAAACATAGGAAATTTTTTCAAAAATTTTTTGGGTGATGCATAGTTTGATTTAGGTTTCTCATATCAATGTTTCTATGAAATAAAATTTATAATTATAGGATAAATTTCAAAATTGTTTGGAGTTTTACATATTTTCAATCAAGTTTCCCATACCAATGTTATTATGACATAATTAACAACACTAACAAGAAAATTATAAATATTTGGGGTGTTTAATATTTTCATTCTAATTACCTAAACCAATGTAATTATGTGACATAAATCATGATACTAAGAAAAACATCAAAAATATTTTGTTTTTGTAGTGTTTTACATTGGGTTTAATTTGCCAATGTTGTTTCATGGTACAATTTGTAACACTGGGAAAATTTTCAAGAATATTTGGGGTGTTGCATATTTTGAGTTATGTTTTCCATACCAATGTTTTCACATGACACAATTCATAAAAATGAGACAAATTTCAAATATATTTGAGCTGTTGCATATTTTAGCTTAGGGTTCTCATACTAATGTCATTACACAACACAATTTGTAACACTAAGACACATTTTAGAAATATTTTAGGTATTACATATTTTGAGTTAGGTTTCCCATACCAATGTTGTTTCATGACATAATTCACAAGAATAGGAAAAATTATACAAATATTTTAGGTATTAAATATTTTTAGTTAGATTTATCATACCAATGTTATTATGCGGCACAATTCACATCATGGATAAATTTTGAAAAATATTTTAGGTGTTACATATTTTGAGCCATGTTTCCCATACCAATTTTGTTACATGACACAGTTATAACACTTGGACAAATTTTTGAAATATTTCAAGTGTTTCATATTTTGATTCACATTTATTATGCCAATATCATTACACAACACAATTCATAACACTGAGATAATTATTTTAAATATTTAGGGTGTTACATATTTTAATTTAGGTTTCACATACCAATTTCATTATACATTATAGTTTCTAACAATGATAAAATTATGATAAATAATTGGGGTGTTGCGTATTTTGAGTTGGGTATCCCATACCAATGTAGTTGTGTAATGGAATTTCCAACACTTGGACAAATTTAGGAAATATTTGAGGTGTTGCATATTTTGTGTCAATTTTACCATATTGATGTCATTAGACATCAAAATTCATAAGAAAAAAATAAATTTTGGAAATATTTGGTGTGTTCCATATTTTATTTGAGTTTCCCATACCTTTGTCATTTCATGATGCAATTCTCAACACCAGGACAAATTTTGAGTCACATTTCCTATACAAATTTTGTTGTGCATCAAAATTCAAAACACTAAGACAAATTTATGAAATATTTGGGGTGTTGTATATTTAATTCATGTGTACCATAATAATATCATTACACAACATAATTCATGACATAGACAAATTTTAGATATATTTGGTGTGTTGTGTATTTTGAGTTAGGTTTCTTATATGAGTGTCATTGCACATTATAATTTTTAATACAAGGACAGAAATTAAAAATATTTGGGTTGTTTCATATTTTGAGTTATGTTTGTCATATCAATGTGATTTTTCATTGTAATTCACAACACTATAACAAATTTTGAAACTATTTTGTGTGGTAAATATTTTGAGTCAAGCTTCCCATAAAATTTTTGTTATGTAGTGAAATCCATAAGTCTAGGAGAAAAATTTAAAATATTTGATGTGTTTCTTATTTTGAGTTAATTATCTTGTACCAATGTTTTTATTTGAAACAATTTCTAGCATTGGTAAAAGTTTTATAAATATTTGTGGTGTTGCATATTTTAAGTCTTGTTTCCAAAACTAATGTCATTGCATGGTGTAACACTTAACACTGCAACAAATTTTTGAAATATTTGGGATGTTACATATTTTGAGTCAATTTTAATGTAACAATGTTATTATGTAGCCCAATTTATAATACTAGGACAAATTTCAAAAAATATTTGGGTTGTTAGATATTTTGATTCATTATTCCATATCAATGTTGTTGTTTGATAAAATTTATAATACTGAGATAGATTTAAAAATTACCTAGGGTGTTGCATATTTTGAGTCAGTCTCCCATACCAATTTAATTTCTCATCACAATTTACAACACTAGGATAATTTTTTGAAATATTTGGGTTTTTTTTTAAATTTTAAGTCAAGTTTCCCATAACAATGTCATTGTACATCATAATTCATAACATCAGAAAAAATTTCCAAAATATTTGGGGTGTTACATATTTTCAAATTTCTCATACTAATTTCATTAAGTGGCACAATTATAAACATTAGGAATATTTTTAAAATATTTGGGAATTTGTATATTTTGGTTTTGGTTTCCAATACCAACATGGTATAATTTACAACACTAGGATAAATTTTAGAAATATTTTTATTCTTACATATTTTGATTCATGTTTCCCATACCAATGTCATTGTGTAGTGTAATTAATAACATTGAGACAAATTTTATAATTATTTGGGGTCTTACATATTTTGAGTGGAGTTTTCCATACCAATGTCATTTTGTTTTGTAATTTACAACATTGGGACAAAATTTAGAAATATTTTAGGTGTTGTATATTTTGAGTCAAGTTCTTATATTAATTTGGTTACATGTTTAAATTCACAACACTAAGACAAATTTCATAACTATTTATTTTTAATATTTTGAGTTAGGTTTCCTATACCAATGTCATTCCATGTCATAATTTCAAACACTAAGAAAAATTCATAAATATTTGGGGTGTTGTTATTTTGAGTTATATTATCCCTACCAATGTTGTTTCATGGTAGAATTATCAACAATAGGACAACATTAAATATTATTTTAGTTGTTCCATATTTTGAGTCTAATTTCTTATACCAATGTTACCCAACATAATTCTCAACACTAGGATGAGTTTTAGAAATATTTTACATGTTGGATATTTTAAGTCAGGTTCCCTAACAATGTCAGTGTGTGACATCTCAACACTAGGACAAATTTTAGATACATTTGTGGTGTTGTAATATTTTGAGTCTAGTTTCTTATACCAATAATATTGTACATCATAATTTGCAATGTTGGGAAAAAAATTATAAAATATTTTTGGTGTTCTATTTTTTAATGGATTTCTTGTAGTAATTTATTTATGCATAAAAATTCACATCTTTCAGATAAATTTTAAATTATTTTAGGTATTTCATATTTTGAGTCAGGATTCATATAGAAATGTTTTTACACAGTGTAATATGCAACACTGAAACAATTTTTTGAAATATTTAGGGTGTTACTTATTTTAAATTAGGTTTCTCATTCTATTATTATCATTTAGCTCAATTCACACCATTATAAATATTTTTAAAATATTTTTGGGTGTTACACATTATGATTATAGTGTATTAAACAAATGTACAATTCATAGCATTGATAAAATTTAGGAAATATTTGTGGTGTTTTATATTTTGAGTTGAGTTGGGTTTAACATGATAACATCATCAAAAAACATAATTCATAACACTGGGAAAAAATTTAAATTATTTTTTGGAGTTTTGAATATTTTGAGTCATGGTTCCCATCACAATGGATTCATGTGGCACAATTTAAATCATTGATATAGTTAAAAAATATTTTTAGTGCTACATATTTTGAGTCAGGTTTCCCATACCAATGTCATTACATGGTATAATTCATAACACTTAGATAATTGTTTTTAATATTTGGGGTGTTACATATTTTGAGTTTATTTTTTCATAATTATGTCATTGTGTATCATAATTCATAACACTAAGATAAATTTATAAATTATTTTAGGTTTTGTATATTTTGAGTCATGTTTCATGTACCAATGTTATTACACAATCCAATTAATAACACTGGGATAAATTTTTGAAATATTTCGGGTGTTGTATATTTTGAGTTGAGTTTACCATACAAATATAATTAAATAGTGTAATTACAACAATGAGACAATTTTTTGAAATATTTAATGTGTTTCATATTTTGAATGAGGTTTCCCATACCAATGTCAGTATGAGAAACAATTTGTAACTTTAGGACAATTTTCTTAAATATTTGGGGTGTTAGATATTTTGAGTAAATTTTATCATACAATGTCAATGCGTGTCAAAATTCATAACACCAAGACTAATTTTATAAATATTTTGGGTGTTGCATTCTTTGAGTTAAGTTTTCGATACTAAAGTCATTGTGCATCACAATTTATAATCTTAGGAAAAAAATAGGAAATATTTTGGATATTACATATTTTGTGTCTAATTTTTCTACCAATGCCTTTACATGTCATAATTTAAAACATATAAAATTTTTATAAATATTTGGGGTGTTAAATATTCTTAGTTAAGTTTCTTATACCAAATTTCCATTTCATGGCATGATTCTCAATGCTAGGAAATTTTTTTAAAAAATTTACATTTTTTTATCTTTTGAGTCAGGATTCCCATATAAATGTCATTACACATTATGGTTTATAACATGAAATATGTTGAGTCATGTTTCCCATGCTAATTCCCTTCAATAATACTATTCAAAACACTAGGAAAACTATCAAAAAACATTTTCAATGTTGAAAATTTGGAGTTTGATTTCCCATACCAATGTTACTGTGTGTCCTGGTTCACAACACTAGACAAATCTCAAAAAAAAATTTGGTGTTGCATATTTTGCGTTAGGTTTCCCATACAAATGTCATTGTATGACATAATTCACAACACTAGGATAGTTTAAAAAAATTTGGGTGTTGTATATTTTGAGTTAGGTTTCCCAGATGAATGTCATTACATGTCAAAATTTACAATAATGGGACAAAATTTGAAAATATTTGGGGTGTTTCATATTTATAGATGGGTTTCTCATAACAATTTCATTATGCATAATAATTCATAAGATTTAGACAAATTTCATAAATATTTAGGGTGTTTCATATTTTAATTAAAGTTTCCCCTATCAATGTCATTAAATAATGTAATTCTCAAAACTAGTATAATTATTTGAATTTTTTGGGCTATTACATATTTTGAGTTTGGTTTCCCATACCAATGTGGCATAATTTTACAACACTAGAAAAAAATTTAGAATAATTTGGGTATTTCATATTTGGAGTGAGGTTTTCATACCAATGGCATTACTTGATGCAATTCATAACACTATGATAAATTTCATTAATATTTTGGGTCTTGAATAATTTGAGTCAAGTTTCCTATAACAATGCAATTACACATTATAATTCCTAACACAGGGAGAAATTTCAAAAATATTTGGTGTTTTACATATTTTGAGTTAGGTTTCCTTAACAATGTTATTACACATTTAAATTTGAAACATTGGGACAAATTTTATATAAATTTGGGTGTTTCATATTTTGAGACAAATTTCCCATATCATTATTATTTCACATTACAATTAACAACATTGGGATAATTTTTAGATATATTTTGAGTGTTACATATTTCAAGTTGGCTTTCCCATACCAATGTCATTGCAAATCATAATTTGTAATTTTAAGATGTTTTTTAGAAACATTTTATGTGTTTCATATTTTTAGTTGTCTTTACTATACTAATATCATTGTGAGGCATAATTTGAACCACTAGGAAAAATTTTATAAATATTTTTGGGGTTGCATATTTTGACTTATGTTTTCCATACTATTGTAGTCATGTGGCATAATTTTAAACATAAATAGTTTTTATAAACATGTGGGATGTTGCATATTTTTTCTTGGAATTTTGATATCAATCAGTGTTGTTGAGTGGTGCATGCAATTCACAACACTAGGAAAATTTTCATAAATATTTTAGGT
Source organism: Torreya grandis (assembly GCA_037957365.1). Taxonomy (NCBI): domain Eukaryota; kingdom Viridiplantae; phylum Streptophyta; class Pinopsida; order Cupressales; family Taxaceae; genus Torreya; species Torreya grandis. The sequence continues at coordinate 2,113,161 of JARHVA010003042.1, forward strand.
GTTGTATATTTTGAGTCAATTTTCTCATACTAATGTCATTGTAAATTTTAATTTGTAACATTGGGAAAAATGTTATAAATATTATAGGTTTTTCATATTTTGAGTCATTTTTCTCATACCAATGTCATTTCATTTCACAATTTAGAACATTGGAAAAAATTTCAAAATTATTTGAGGTGTTATATATTTTGAGTTAGGTTTCCCATATCAAATTTATTATGCAACATAATTTTAATACTAAGACAAAATTTAGAAATATTTAGGACTTTGTATATTTTTATAAGGTCTCTCATACTAATGTCATCATGCAACATAATTCACAAAACTAGGAAATTTTTTAAAAATATTTCACTACTTACATATTTTAAGTCAGGCTTCCCATACCAGTGTCACTGTATTTCATAATTCAAAACATTATGACAAAATTTATAAATATTTGGGGCATTGCATATTCTGATTCACTTTTTTGATAATAATGTCATTGTGTGGTCCATTTCAAAACAATGTGAAAAAATTATAAATATATCAGGAGTAACATGTTTTGAGTGGGGTTTCTCATACTAATATTGTTTAGAGGAACAATTTATAATGTTGAGACACATTTTAGAAATAGTTTAGTTGTTGCATATTTTGTGTCATGTTTCCCATAATAATGCCACTGTGTAACATATTTGTAACACTAGGATACATTATATAAATATTTTATATGTTATATATTTTGAGTTATGTTTCTCATACCAATGTCATTTGCTAATGTAATTCACAACACTAGGACAAATTTTATAAATATTAGGGTTGTAGAATATTTTGAGTCAACTTACTCATACCAATATTACTACATGTCATAATTTGCAACACCATGTAAAATATCAAAAATATTTGTGGTGGTATATAGTTTGAGTTAGATTTACTCTACCAATGTTTTTTTGTGTCACAATTTGTAAAATTGGACAAATTTAGGAAATATTTTGGGTGTTACATATTTCATGGTAGGTTTCCCATACTAATGTTGTAACATATCTTAATTCAAAAAACTAAGACAAAATTTAGAAATATTTGGGGTGTTACATGTTTGGTCATGTTTCTAGTACCAATCTTGTTACATAGTACAATTCTCAACACTAGGATAAATTTTAGAAATATTTTGGCTATTGCACATTTTGATTTAGGTTTAGTACACCCATGTTGTTGTGCAAAATAATTATCAATAGTGGGATAAATTTTATAAATATGTGGCTTGTTGCATATTTTAACTCAGGTTTTTGACACAAAATTTATTTTGTACCATAATTATAAACACACAAATTTTTTGAAAATATTTATGGTGTTGCATATTTTTAGTTTGGTTTCTCATAAAAATGTCATTACATAGAACAATTCACAACACTAGGAAAAATATCAAATATATTTTTGTTGTTTCATATTTTGAGTCTAATTTCCCATATCAATGTCATTACACCTCACATTTTTAAATAATGGAACAAATCCTAGAATTATTTGGCATGTTATAAATATAAAATATACCAGTGTGGATTTGCATCATTAGGAAAAATATTAGAAATATTTTAGGTGTTGCATATTTTCAATCAGGATTCCTGTACCAATGTTGTTACATGATGAAATTCACAACACTAGGAGTGATTTTGAATTTTTTTTAGGTTTTGCATATTTTCAATCAATTTTATTATAGAAATGTTGTTGTGAAGTTCAATTCACAATATTCGGATGAATTTATAAAATATTTGGGGTTTGCATATTTTGTGTCAAATTTCCAATATCGATGTTGTTACATGGTGCAATTGTAATATTAGGACAAATTTGGTAAATATCTGGGTTGTTACATATTTCAATTAAGTTTTTACATACCAATATCATGTACATTGTAATTCATAACACTCTAATAAATTTTATAAGTATTTTAGGTATTTAATATTTTGACTTGGGTTTAACTTATCAATTTCATTGCATGACATAATTTTTAATACTAAGACAACTTTTAGAAATATTTTAGGTGTTTAATATTTTGAGTTGTGGTTCCCATAGCAATTTCATTTCACGTCATAATTTGAGACATTGGTAAAAAAAAATTGTATTGCATATTTTATGTTGGGTTTCCCTTACCAATGTCATTATGCCTCATGATTCATAACACAAGGACAAATTTTGATATTATTTGGGGTGTTGGATATTTTTATTTAGGTTTCCCCAAAAAAATTTGTTATGTTTCACAATTCATAACATTAGGAAAAATTTAGTAAATATTTGGGGTGTTGCATATTTTTACTTTTGTTTCCCATATCAATGTGATGCAATTCACAACATTCAAACAAATTTTAGAAATATTTATGTTGTTTTATATTTTGAGTTGGGTTTCCCATTTAAATGTTGTTTCATAGTGAAATTCGCAACACTAGGACAATTTTATAAATGTTTTAGGTGTTGCATATTTTGAGCCAAGTTTCCTAAACCAATGCCATTACATGATGTAAATCACAATATTGAGACAAAGTTCATTAATATTTTTGGTATTACATATTTTGAGTCACTTTGATATTAATAATGTTGTTACATGGTGTAATTTTTAATACTAGTAAAAATTTAATAAATATTTTAGGTGTTGCATATTTTGAGTCATGTTTACTATACCAATGTCATTATGTGAAATAATTCACAATAGTGACATTAATTTCACAATTATTTTCATTGTTGTATATTTTGAGTTAGCTTTCCCATACCAATGTAATTATGAAATTAAAATCATAACATTAGTAAAAACATTATAAATATTGTGTGTTTTCTATATTTTAATTTAGATTTCTTATACTAATGTCATTATGTGGTATAATTGACAACACAAACAAATTCCAAAAATATGTTAGGTGTTGCATATTTTGAGTTAGGGTTCTTGTACTAATGTTATTTCATGATGTAAATTTTAACACTTGGACAAATTTTAGAAATATTTTTTATGTTACATATTTTGATTGTGTTTTCTCATATTAATTTTGTTGTTCACAATATTGGAACAAATTTTATTAATATTCTAGGTGTTACATACTTTGAGTCATATTTATCATACCAATATAATCACATGATGCAATTATAACTATTGTGAAAAAATATTTTACCCTAGATATGGTTATTAAATCAAACTCTAAGATTTGGAAAACATTGGAATACATCTATGCTTATGGGTTGCCTATGATAGAGGTAGACCTCTAGGTTTAAGGGTTAGATCCCTAGATTGCTTTTTGTTTGTTAATCACCTACAATAAATAATTACTTGGATTAAAAGGGATAAAATTAACATGGAAAATAAATTAATCTACTGAGGTGATACACAATAAATATCTCCAATAGACTACCATTCCATCACACTATGAAACATGACCTAAAACACTAGTCTTAAAATCCGAAATTACTCTAACATTAGTATTTCAAACATGGAGGTGATATGCATTTGACTAATTAAGGTGAGTGAACCAGAGGTTAGATTGTAGATACAAAGTCTACTTTTACACTTCATGCTACCTATTATAGTGAGAACTACTTGCACCAAAAATGAAAAGATAAAGAAAAGGTAAGGATAAATACTTATCACTAGACACTTCATTATACATCACATCACACAATTAGATAATAAAGTTAATAAATAAAAACCAAATTTAAATTATTATTTGAAATGAAAAATACAACATAAAAACATCAAGGCTTCACCATAAAAGGTGTGGATTCTCTTAGAAAAGTTAAAATGGCTGCATTTATAAAATGTGTGAGAGGAGAGAGAAAATGTGGAGATCAAAGATCATAATAACAAGATTCAATTGATGAGGAATAGTTATATTATAGGATAATTAAGTGTATAACATACCATGAAAGTTATCCTTGGACAAGTGCCCATATGAAGCATGAAAAATTCCTCAAATTAGCATAGGGTCTTCAAATGGAATTCTTGAAAATTGCCTTCATGATGAGGCATCTCCTGACTACTCAAATGTAGAATATAAGGAATTAGAACATGTGAAATATCTTATGGAGGTTTAAAAGATTCCATGATATTAATTATATGCATCCCTAACTACTGGACATCTCTATGACAATTGTACTCACCATCTGCACTCACTCATTGGTCCTCGAGGCCTCATTCTTCACATTTGTCATCCAAATACACTTTATTTTCTCAATAAAATCCATAGAATAGGTGTTAATACATTTTTATAATACCCATATCCATTCCACTCCATGAATTAGACCTTAAAATGTCCAAAAATAAACTTCTCATTCTCTCACTTGGTAGTCACTCTTCATTTTCACTATTTATCAAAGATGGCCTAAAATGAATGACATAACTTACATTTTTTTAGGCCTTGTTATGGTAATAAATAGATATGGAAAGTTCAAATAATTCGCTATAGACCTCCCCCAATTATTTCTACCTATTAATTATACTATGTACATGGAAAACACATTAAAACATGTAAGAAAAACTAGTTTTAAACTTGTTCATCTAATTAGGGTACACAAAAACTAGGTGTGAAGAAGTATTTTAAAGTATTAAATTTTTTTGAAATACTTTCCAATCTAAAATACACCTCATAAATGCATCTCTATCTATATTTCCTACATTGGGTCTTAGATAAGGGTTTAAGAGGATTTTAACATGTTTTGGTTCATATGGATGATTCATAAAACTTGGATATCCAACTGATAAAAAATTTCCACTAAATTAAATTTTAGGACCTCCTTCAAATATCCATAATTTATTTAGTAACCATTCAATAATTCCATACATGTATTAGTGTTTTAAGTTGACCTATTAAGCTTTTGAGTGCATTCTAGACACCCTTATCATGAGTTTGAGCCAAAAATTACTATTTTGGTGTAACTCCCTTAAAAATTATGATTTTGATACATCTTGGACTTCCTCTTGAATATAATAAATGTGTTTTTAAGGTTCATATGGACATAAAATTAAATTAGCATTGTTAGGGCTTAGGCCTAATAGTCTTGACCATACTCCTTGAGCCTTTAACCACTTGTGAGTGCCTCTACCAACTATGGGTGTTTTTAAATTATCATTTGCATAAAATCCAACCTAAATAGACACATTACATTACTACAAAACACTACCACCTCATCAATCTCTCATTCATGTATTCTACCTGCAAGTTTGGACTATTTGGGAGTGCCCTCTATTTGAGATAAAACATATGGAACCTACACTATTTTCCTTATGAAATATTATTCATGAGGTTTTTTATTAGGTTATGAGGAATTTAAACACAAAAATTAAGGGTTGGATCACACCCATAGGCCATTCAACTCTTTAAATCTCTCAAAACTAGCTTTGAAGGCTATGTATTGAGCATAGGGACTGAACTGACCGTAGGTGAGGTTTCAGACTTGTATTTACTATACCTCTTCTCTATAATAGTATCTTGGAGTTAAAATTAACATTATTTTAGTGGTTTCCACATGATCACCATCTCATATTTTTCCTTCCCTCTCAAACCCACATCTCTCCATTTTTTAGAACCAATTTGCAGTAAGACTATAGGTGCCTATTTGGTTGGAGATTAGAATCCTATAGGTAGAGATAGGTATTTGGAAAGCATACCATATAATATTTATCTCTCTTGAGTTTATTAATTTCATTATAAACTTTAAATTATTCATATCTACCCATAGGTCATGCCAACATCCAAAATTCCTATTACTAAATACTATCAGTCTATAGTCAAACTATATGACATTTTGAGATCAAATAGGACCCCTATAGGTGATTACCTATGTTAAACCATAGTACCTAAACACCCTAAATTTATCTTTGGGTCAATAGTTTCATCTATCATCAAATGAGGTCACTTTATCTATAGATTATGCTTTATTGTGTCATGTTGCATCATAAGATCATTTAGGTTTCAAGAGTATTATAGATTGCACTAAAAGTCTATAGTCTAACTTTGCTTGAGTTGGAAACCTATTTACACAATCCTTCTCATGAACAAACAATAAATTTATATTTTAAATCATCTCCCCTATTCTTGGGATACATGATGGAGACAACTTAGATTGCCCAGACCTGAAGCTACTTTCATTGAGATGGCACTGAATATAGACAAAACCCTAATTCAGAGAAATTAATGTAATATGTCTCTCTTGTATAACTTTCAAAACCTATGTCAAGGCCTCAAGTATAGTTTCTATTTTATGGCCTTAACATTATTAAAATGACTCTCTCAATTCCATTATACTTTATGAAGGTCTTAAGTAATTTCAAACACCTATATTACAACTCTCTTAGACCTCTATTGGAACACTTGTAGGTGAACATCATATTTAGGTCTTTGTGCCAAACCAAGTTCTTGTCAACATTAGGTCTCCTAATGGTTTAACCAGGTTTATGATGAAAGATGAGATCATATGGATGTTTATAAGTTCCAAACATTAATCACACATATATCTAAGGACTCTTAAACTATCCTTTAGGTGTACGTTGTAGAGAATTTGACTATGCTTATGTTTTCACCTATGTTCTTCATCAATTGTTAATATTTGAGATTAAACCTCTAAATACCACTGATTGATCACTATGTATTTGGAGATTAAACATAACATTTTACCTTGAATCACCATTTTCATGAAGATGAAAACAAAGATATAAGCCTCTGTAAATAATGGAAAATATAGACTAGCACTCGAACCCTCAACTAGCAAAGTGAGATAGTTTTTCTCATTATTTGACTTCTAAACATGAAAACATTACTTATAACCATGTGATAAGAATGGTCACACTCTATAAGAACATGTATGTAACTTGAATTTATAAGATGATCCAAGTAGAGAAGGAAACTAAAGGATATGAGAATGAGAAATTAGAAAAGAGTCACTAGCACTATTAGCAATGGTTCATAGAGAAAAAGCAACAAACACTCTAATTATTTCCCTAGATTTGATGTATAAAATTATTAATACCACTCAAAAATTTAACTTACTCTAATATAACTCATCTTGGTCATACCATGTAGAAAATGATTAACCTTTGTAGCTTACAAAGGAGAGTGATGGAAAGATAGAATGATTTTTTTTCCATTTTCAAGTATATCAAAGCTTCTCAAGCATGGTAATGCACTTAGGGAAATTGAAGGGTGACTCTTAAGTATTCCACACATAACAATACTATCCTAAAGTCTGTAAAACTACCCAACTTCTCCTTTTTTGTACTCAGACTTCTTATTCTACATTAAACCCTACAGTTTGTTAGCTCAAAATAGTCTCTCTAACATATAACTGACACATGGACATTGATTAACATTTTTACACACTTTTCCCCTTTAGGAAATTATACAATTCTAATAAATGACCCTTATATGACATAAGACCAAATATATAATTATGGCAAAGATAAAGTAGTAAATGACCTCATTAAGACCATTACGAACATTTTATACCCTAGGGGACCCTATGGAAAGTTTAAAATACATAAGGGTTGACCTTATTTGACTTGTGGTCAAGTAAGGCAACAACAACACTAGGACAAATTCTATAAAAGTTTAGCTGTTGCATATTTTGAGTCAGGTTTCCTTTACCAATATCATTGCATGATGTAATTTGTAACATTAGGATAAATTAATGAGAGATATGTGGTTTTTCATATTTTAAGTCAACTTTCCTATACATATGTCATTGCATGTCAGAATTCACAACATCAGGACAAATTTTTAAAATATTTGGTTTTTTCCATATTTGAGTCAAGTTTCTTGTACCAATATCATTATGTGTCACAATTTTCTACACAACGAAAAATTTTGGAGATACTTGGGGTGCTTCATATTTTATGTCAAGTTTCCTGTACCAATGTTGTTGTGCATCACAATTTAATTCATTGAGAAAATTTCAAAAATATTTGAGGTTTTTCATATTTTTAATCAATTTCTAGTACTAATGTTATTACATAATGTAATTCTCAATACTCAAACATATTTTGGAATTTTTTTGGTTGTTACATAGTTTGAGATAGGTTTCCTATACCAATGTCTTTATGTAACATAATTCACAACACCATGATAAATTTTAGAAATATTTGGGGTGATGTATGTTTTGAGTCATATTTTCCATACCAATTTTGTGTTGTAGCACAATTCAAAAAATTAAAACAAATTTTTGAAATATTTGGGATGTTACATTTATTGAGTTAGGTTTCTCATACCAATGTCATTTTGCAATGCATTTCATAACATTGGGACTATTTTTAATAATATTTATGGTGTTGAATATTTTCAATACAGTTTCCTATACTAATTTCATTATATGTCATATTTCACAACATTGGGACAAATCTCAAAATTATTTTGGGTGTTTCATATTTTTAATTGGGTTTCCCAAACTAATGTGATTACATAGTAAAATTAGCAACACTTGGACAAATATCGTAAATATTTTTGAGTGATTCATATTTTGAGTCAAGTTTCCTATATTAATATTTTTATGTGACATAAATTTCAACATTGGGACAAATATAAAAAATATTAAGGTTGTTACATATTTTGAGCTAGGTTTCCCATACCATTATCTTTAGTCATTGAAATTTATAACATTGGGATAGATTTTAGAAATATTTTAGGGATTTCATATGTTTTATTGGTTTTACCATAACATTGTCATTGTGTGTAGCAATTTTTAGCATTACGAAAAATATCAAAAATATCTGGCAAGTTGTATATTTTGATTCATGTTTCCCCTACCAATATCATTAAGGGGTGTAATTCATAAAACTAATAAATTATTTAAATATTTGGGGTTTTTCATATTTTTATTTTGGTTTCACATACTCATTTAGTCTTATTCACAATCTTATTGAAATTTTTATACATATTTATGGTGTTACATATTTTGAGTTAGGTTTCCCATACCAATTACATGACACAATTTCATAACACTAGGATAATTTTTGGAATTATTTTTGATGTTGTACATTTTGAGTTATGTTTCCTGTACCAATATTGTTGTGTGGTGTAATTCACAACATTAGGACAAATTTTTGAAGTGTTTTAAGTGTTACATAATTTGAGTAAGGATTCTCATGCCAATTTCATTGTGCTTTAAAAATTTACAATATTGGGATAAAATAAATAAATATTTGTGGTGTTTCATATTTAAAGTCAAGTTTCCCATACCAATGTCATTTCATGGCATAATTCTAAACACTGGGAAAATTTTCAAAAATACTTTAGGTGTTGCATATTTTAAGTTAGGATTCTTACACCAATGTCATTTTAGAATGCAATTTACAAGATTGGGACATATTTATAAATATTCCAAGTGTTTTATATTTTGAGAGGTATTTCCCATACTAATGTTTTTGTGAAACATAATTTGCAACATGAGAAAATTAATAAATATTTTGGGTGTTGCATATTTTAAATTAGGTTTCCCATAGCAATGTCATTATGTAACATAATTACATTAGGAAAAGTTTTGGTAAGATTTCAAGTGTTTCATATTTTGAGTCAAGATTCCCATACAAATATCATTGTGTAGTTTAATTCATAATACTAGGACAAATTTCTAAAATATTTGGGGTGTTTCAGACTTTGAATTAGGTTACCTATACCAATGTCATTACACATCACATTTCCCAACATGTACAAATTTTACATATATTTAGGTTGTTACATATTTTGAGTCAGTTTAATTTTACTAAATGTGATTATGTGTCAATATTTTCAACAAAAAGACAAATTTATGAAATATGTAGGGTGTTGGATATTTTGTGTCATGTTTCCTTTACTAGTGTCATTATGCATTGCAATTTTCCATACAAAACATATTTTAGAAATATTCAAGGTGGTTAATATTGTTAGTTAGGTTTTTATTAATAATTTCATTACATTCTCAACACTAGAACAAATTTTTGAAATATTTTATGTGTTGGATATTTTGAGTCAAGTTACTATACAAATATCATTGTGTAATGTGATTCATAACACAATGACAAATTTTAGAAATATGTGGGATTTTTAAAATGTTGAGTTAGGTTTTCCATACAAATATAATTTTTATGTACAATTTGAAACACTTATAAAAAAAATTTAAATATTTTGGGTGTTGCATATTTTGATTCAAGTTTCCCATACCAATGTTGTTGCATAGAAAAATCCACAACACTAGGACAAATATCAAAAATAATTTTGGTGTTTCATTTTCTGAGTCTTGTTTCCCATACCAATGTCCTTGCATGTCAAGTTTCATATAAATGGGATAAATCTTATAAATATTTAAGGTTATTTATTATTTTAGTTGTGTTTCTAATTCCAGTGTCATTGGGTAGTGTTATTCGTAACATAGACAATTTTTTAAAATATTTTTGGTGTTGCATATTTTTAGTTAGTTTTCCCATACCAATGTCATTATGGGTCACAAATATAAATATTAAGACAAATTATATATGTTTTTATGTCTGGTGAATGTATATTTTGTGTTGGGTTTCCCATACTAATGTTGTTGCATGTCACAATTTACAACACTAGGAAAAATATTTTCATTTGGATTTCCCCTACCAATGTCATTAATTGGAAAAATTTGTACCACTAGGAAAAAAATTATAAATATTTTGGGTGTTTAATATTTTTAGTTACATTTCCCTTACCGATGTCACTTTATAACATAATTCTTAGCACTAGAACAAATTTCTAAAATATTTTGGGTGTTGTATATTTTGAGTCTAGTTTCCTGTACCAATGCCATTACATGGCATAATTCATAACACTGGGAGAATTTTTTTTAATATTTTAGGTGTTGCATATTTTTAGTAAGTTATCTCATACTAGAATCAATGTGCTTCATAACTTTAAACTTGGGGAAAATTCCAAAACTAGTTAGGGTGTTGTATATCTTAAGTCAGTTTCCCATACCAGTTTTATTTTGCATCACAATTTACAACATAGGGGTATATTTTGGAAATATTTGGTGTTTTGTATATTTTTATTAAGGTTTCTCATACCAATGTCATTATGTGGCATAATTCATAAGAATAAGACACAGTTTATAAATATTTTGGTAATTGCATATTTTGAATAGAGTTTCGTATATCAATGTTTTTGTGTGCAATAATTCACATCACTAGGATAAATTTTGGAAATATTTGATTTATTACATATTTTGAGTCAAGTTTCCCATACCAATGTCATTTCACATCATAATTCACAAAACTAAGATAAATTTCATAAATATTTGGCATGTTACATATTTGTAGTCATGTTTAACTTATTAATGTCATTACACTACACAATTCTCAATACTAAGAAAAATTTATAAATATTTGGAGTGTTGCATATTTTGATTTAGATTTACCATATTAGTATTGTTGTGTAGCATAATGAGATAAAATTTGGAAATATTTTGGGTGTTTCATATTTTGAGTCAAGCTTCTCATATAAATTTCCTTGTATAGATCAATTTATAACACTAGGAAAAAATTTTAAATGTTTGGGTTGTTCCATATTTTGAGTTTTATTTCTTAAAAAAATACCATTACATGGATGAATTCATAACACTATAACAAATTTCATAAATATTTAGGATGCTACATATTTTAAATGTTTAGCTTATTGATCTTATTATATGGTGCAATTTGTAACACAAACATACATTTTAGAAACACCTAGGGTGTTGCATATTTTGAGTCATGTTTCCCATAATAATGTTACTATGTAGTATAATTTGAAACATTGAGAGAAACATCAAAAAAAATTGCGTGTTACATATTTTGAGTCAGGTTTCCCATACCAATGTCATTATGTAGTGTAGTTTGAAACACTGGGCCAAATTTTGGAAATATTTGTTGTGTTTCATATTCTGAGTCGAGTTTCTCATATTAATGTTTTTGCATGGTGTAATTCACAAAATTCTATGAAATTTTAATAATATTTCAAGTGTTACATATTTTGAGTGAATTTTCTTATACCAATGTTGTTACATGATGCAATTTATAATACAAAGACCAATTTCATAAATATTTGGTCTATTGCATATTTTTACTTGGCTTTCTCATACCAATGTTATTGCATAACATAATTTGTAACATTGGTACAAATATCATAAATATTTTATGGGATGCACATTTTGATTTAGGTTTAGTATATCAATGTTATTTTGTGGCACAATCTACAACACTAGTAAAATTATCATAAACATTTGTGGTGTTTCATGTCTTGACTTAACATTCTCAAACCAATGTTGTTTAATGGCATAATTCCTAACACTGGAATAAACTTTATAAATATTTTGGGTGTTGCATATTTTTAGTCAGGATTCCCATTCTAATGTTTTATATGGTTCAATTCATAACACTAGGATAAATTAACCAAATATTTGGGGTGTAACATATTTTGAGTCAGTTTTCCCATACCAATGTCATTGCATGTCATAATTTGCAATATTAGGACAAATTTGATAAAGATTTGGGTTGTTACATATTTTTAGTTAGGTTTTCAATACTAATGTCATTATGTGGTGAAATTCACAACACTGGGACAATATTTTATATTTTTAAGACATTATATATTTTGAGTTAGGAATCTAACACCAATGTTATTGTGTGTCACAAATCAAAAAAATAGGACAAATTTTTAAAATATTTGAGGTGTTACATATTGTAAGTTAGGTTTCCCATACCAATTTTGTTACACATCATAATATACAAAATTGGGACAAATGTTTTAAATGTTTAGTGTGTTACATATTTTTAGTTTTGTTTCCTATACCAATGTCATTTTATATCACAATTCAAAAAAATATGAAAAATTTCATAAATATTTTGGGTGTTTCATATTTTGAGTTGGGTTTCCCATAAAAATATCATTGCACTACAATTTAAAACACTAGGACAAATTTAATAAATATCTGGGATCTATATATTTGAGTCATATTTCTATTACCAATGTCATTACTCATCACAATTCACAACATTGGGATGAATTTATGAAATATTTGGTGTGTTGCATAGTTTGAATCAGGTTTCCTCTACCAATGACATAACATGACACAATTAACAACATTATGAAAAATTTCATAAATATGTTGGTTTTTACTTATTTATAGTTAGGTTTTGCATACCAATGTTGTGGTGCCTCATAATTCAAATGTTACAAGAAATTTTAAAAATATTTTGTGTGTTGAATATTTTGAGTAACATTTAACTTATCAATGTTTTTATGTGATGTAATTCAGAACACTAGGACAAATTTCAAAAATATTTGGCATGTTCCATATTTTAAGTGAGGTTTCCTATAACAATTTATTTTCAAGGTGTAATTTAGAACATTGGGAAAAAAATAAAAAATATTTGGGGTGTTGCATATTTTGATTCGAGTTTACCAAACCAATGTCATTTCATGATGTAATTTTCAACACTAAGAAAAATATTAGAAATATTTATTGTGTTGCATATTTTGAGTTAGACCTAACATATTAATGTCATTTCATGATAAAATTCTTTTGAGTCATAACACTAGGATTTTTTTAAAAATATTTAGGGTGTTTCATATTTTGATTCATGTTTCTCATACCAATGTCATTGTGTCGCATAATTTTAAACACTAAGATAAATTTTATAAATATTATATGTATCACATATTTTGAGTCAAGTTTTCATTACCAATTTCATTGTGTGACATAATTCATAACAGAGGGACAATTTTTTAAAATATTTGGGTTGTTGTATAAACTTAGTTAGGTTTCCCATACAAATTTTGTGTAATATAACTCACAACATTGGGTTTAGTTTTTAAATATTTCAATTGTTTCATATTTTGACTTAGGTTTCCCATTCTAATGTCATTGCATGATGCAATTCATACCAATGGGGCAAAATTCAAAAAAAATTGGGTGTTGCATATTTTGAGATAGGTTTATTACACCAAAGTTGTTATATGGAAAAATTTGCAACACTAAGTCAAATTTTAGATATATTTAGGTGTTTTATATTTTCATTCATTTTCTTATACCAATTTCATTACATGTCACAATTTACAACACTAGAATAAAATTCAAAAATATCCATGGTGTTTCTTGTTATGTGTTGGGTTTCCCATACTAAAGTCATTATGTCATACAATTCACAATAATGAGACACATTTCTAAAATATTAAGGTGTTACATATTTTGAGTCTAGTTTTTTATACTAATGTGATTGTCTAGTGAAATTAACAACATTAGGACAAATTTAAGAAACATATGTGTTGTTGCATATCTTGAGTCAAGTTTCCCATAATAATTTCATTGTGTGGTGAAATTCATAACACTCAAAAAAATTTCATAAATATTTAGGGTGTTAAATGT
>JARHVA010003042.1:2142500-2172500 GCA_037957365.1 Torreya grandis
CTCTGTTTCATCATGGTTTAAATGTTAGTGTTCTTGTCTGTCTACTTGATAATTGTCATATGCCTTTTTTTGCCTACCTACAATGTGCCCTATAAACTGGCTTACATGATGGTCTTATGTATACTACTGTATACCCCAGCTATCCTATAGCCATACATCAAGAAGCCAACTTCAATAAAATCTTTAAGCTCTTCCTACAAATTGCTAGTTTACACATGATAGCTGGATCTTGTCCTTTAGCTATTCAATATAAGGTCATGTATCACCTGACAAATACTCTTTATCCCACCATTAAACACACACCTGCACAAGGCCAAAGCGTGGTGAGTAGAGCTATGCCAAATAGTCAAGTATTGCCTGTTGAAGCTATTTCTTGGTCTGAATTGAAATTTCCCAAGAAATGGATCATTAATACTAATTTTCTTCCTTAACCTAGGAAATCTCTTTCTATGGCCACATCTGTTAAAGACCTACCTGAATCATCTATTATCAGGGTTAATTCATCTATTTTGTCAAACTCTAAAAGTCATCCTCCATGCCAACATAGTCAAAAGATCCATGATCCCCAGATTGACTCATATTATTGTCTTGATTGTAAACATATCCTGAGTCACCCTAGTTAGTTCGTTATTCATATGGTTAAAATAAATTGAAGAGATGTAGAACTTCAAAGACTCTTTGCTAGAAATCAACAATTGATTTCTTGTGCTAAAAAAGTATGTATGGAAGGATCCTCGGGTCAAGATGAAGGTCATACTTGGAAAACTCCTCTAGGAGATGAGTCCTATAGTGAGAAGGGATTCCCAAAGCTATCTGACTTCAATTAGTATTCCCTTGATGGAAAAACTAGATCTCAAATGTATTATTTGAGAACATCTAATAAAATTTTAGATCAATCTAGTGAAGTAAAGTTTTTAAATTGGAACAATGTTGCTATGAAGTGTTTAAACACAAAGGTATCCAGTATTCAGTCTAGATTGGATCAAGTCTATAATATGTTGAAAAGTATAGAGTTATACTAGAAAGGTGAACTTTCTAAGGCTATTATAGTTTTAAATACCAATGAGATAACTAGACAAAATCATGTTATTCAGAAAATAGATACTGAATCTGTGGTATTAAAATAACAACAATTTGAAGCCATCAAAATGATTGATGAGTTAAAAGCTGAAACTATTCTAAAGCTTGAAGAGATAAAGAATCAGAATACAAAAGTTATTAAAGAATAGTTTGAAATTTTTTCTCATTTTTCTTCTATGGAGCAAAGTTTAGAAGAAAAAGCTAGAGAGACTATTTCCAATCTTGACAGTCTTTTTAGGGAAATAGTTAATCAAAATCAAAATATTGCTTTATTGCCTAAAATGCATCATAAGCTTTCAGAATAATCTTCTTCCCCTATGGATATGTTTTCTTTGTCTGATGTTGCTTATGATAAAAAGACTTGTTAAAATGTGGAGAAATATCAAAAGGAAGAAATAAAGAAAGCTAAAGAAAAGAGAAAATCAGAAAATGATAGTGTTGCTGATAGAATTTTCCAGATTGGAATGGCAAAAATAGAAGTAGAAGAAAAAGATGGAATCTTTGAGATGGGAGAACCATCTACCTCTCATCCTCCTTTAGATTAATAGATTAGAACATTAAACCTCCAGCCATTTTTCTGGAAGTTTAATTGTGAGTCTCTTGCCCGTAGAAAAGAAATGATACAAGCTATGGTCTCATGGGCTAATGTTCAAATTTTTGGTCTCAAGAAAGATCCCATCATTGTTGCCCAACAAATTGCCAATGGGTTCATTGGAATCATAAAAGAATGGTGGGATGCTTGTGGACAGCAATTCAAGGATAATATTTTTAGAGACTTAGAACCTATAACTACACTGTGTAATGCTCTCTACTCAGAATTCATAGGAATTATGTATAATGAGAAAGCTGCTAATAAAGCAAAGTTTCTTAAAGCACAGCTATGTGATATGACATGGCTAGATGGGTATATGTGCCATATGAAAAAATTGTTTTACAGTTCTGGTGATATTTTTAATCTTGCTTACAAGATCAAATATATGGAATCTTTTCCAAAATATTTTGCTACCAAATATAAAGAAGCAATGGGAGATGAATTGTATACAATGTCATTTGGGAGAATAAATTAGAATATCAAAGCTATGAATGCAAAGGTATGTTTAGAAAAGAAAGCTCATAAGGAAATAATGAAATTTCATAAGCAATTAGGAGTGAAATTATGTAACCCTCTTGATGATTATTTTGGATGTACTGATATTAATCAGTATAGGAAATTCATAAGTAAAAATAAGAAGCAATCTTCTTGTGCCTGTTCACTTCCAAAAAATTAGTTTCCTTGGAAAGCTAAGAGTAAGTTTTAGAAGAAAAGCTAAGAGTAAGTTTTAGAAGAAGAAGAAGTTCTTCCCTAAGAAGTTTTTTAGAAAAAGGAAACATGGATTTTCTAACACCCCTATCAAATGCTTTCTTTGTTAAGGTAACCATTATGCTAATAAGTGTCCAAACAGGGAAAAACATTCTAAGAAAGTTAATTTTCTTTAGCAGTATGATCTCATGAAGATGACTATGTTCTTATAACTGATGATGATCAGAAATACTCTTTTGATATTCTCTGGAATGAATCTTCAGACTCAAAATTTGAAGATGAGAAGATCAATATGAATTATCATGAAATAAGTTTTAGTTTTGAAAGATGATAATACTCCTGTATGATAATACTCCTGTATATATGATTTTAGAAAGAAATTTTTTGTAGCAACAAATTGTTAATACTGAGCAACAGTATCTGTTGCATATTTCTCAGCAACAGTAATAAAAGGAACAATTATCTAATAAGTTTTCTAATAAACTTGTTATCCAGTCTTTCAATGTTTAAACTACCTATCAGCCTGATACCCATGCAAGAAATGTCTAGCACTCTCAGCATATTTCTCATCTTCAACATTTTCTTGCTCGTGCTCAAGATGAACTCCAACAACTTCTCAAAGAAGAAGTTGATGTGAAATCAGATGAACAACTCTTTGAACAAGAGTTAGTTGAGGTAACTGATCATTACTCTCCTTTCAAGGGGGTGAACCCTCTATTTCTCAATTTTAGTCTCAGTCTTTCCTTTAATTTTCTTCAGATCAAGATAACAGCATTCATCAAGTGTATGTTGATACTACCAATAATCTGGTATGTGAATTGACTATTAAATGGAATGGGTTTAAATCTTACAATTTGGATGCATTGATTGATACTGGAGTAGAAATATCTCTTACCCATTATAATTCCATCCCTACAGATGTGTTAATCTAAATTTCATAGATTAACATTTAATACCAAAACAATAATCTCAGAATTGTCTGCCCATATACCTATTGTTCTAGGAGATTCTGTGTATCAATTTAAGGTTATTCAGCATGAGATTCCTATGTTTGATATGATGATAGGATTTAATAATTTGTCTAGCTTTTATTCTATCACAATACAGCCTCATGAAATTATTCTGGCATAGAATTATTCTCTTTATAAGAAAGGATAGTATGAATGCAGAATTTTGCTTAGATAAAAAGGTAAAAAGGTTGTTGATAATTCTTAGATTCATAGAAAGATCAATCTCTGTCAAGATGATATAAATTCAGTAATTTCTAATCTAGTTATTGATTGTTGCTCTGAGGATCCTCTTGCTTTTCAGCACAGAAAGAAGCATGAATGTTGCATTGATCTAAAAATGATCACAAATAAAAATGGAAGACAAGTTGAACCTAAGTTCAAAGCTCATCATTCAGGTATGTCTCCATCACTAAGAGATGAATGTTTATAGGAAATAACTTAGTTAAAGGAGGAAGGACTTATCAGAGATTCTACTAGCCCTTAGGGTTGTGAAGCCTTTTATGTTAATAAAAGGTCTGAACAGGTTAGGGGTAAAAAGAGATTGGTATTAAATTATATTCCTTTGAATAAATATGTTATTTCAGTTCAACATCTGATTCTGTCTAAAGATGAAATTCTGCAGAGAATCAGTGGTAGCAAAGTCTACAGCAAAATTGATCTAAAATCTAGATTTTGGCAAATTCAGGTTGCCGAGAAAGACAGGTATAAAACAACTTTTATTACTCCTTTTGGACATATCAATGGAATGTTTTACCATTCAGCCTGAAGACAGTTCCTAGCATATTTCAGCAAATGATGAATCAAATATTTGCTGCATATTCTAATTTTATTATTGTCTACATTGATGATATTTTGGTATTCATTACATCTCCAAAAGAACATTTAGAGCATTTAGAACAATTCTACAAGATTGTATTTGATAATGGTTTGGTTTTATCAACTAAGAAAATGGTTATATTCAAGGATGAAATAGATTTTTTGGGAATAACAATTAGATCGGGTGAAGTCACAGTTTAGGAACATGTATTAAAAGCAATTAGAAATTTCCCTGATGAACTAACAGACAAAAAGATGCTACAAAGATTCTTGGGTTGTGTTAACTATGTTGTTGGTTATTATTATTAGCTTGCAAAGGATAAAATGTTATTGAATAAAAGATTGTCTAAAAATGCCCTAGAATGGTCTTCTAAAATGACTGCAATAGTTAGTGAATTAAAGAAAAATGTCAAAATCTTCTTGCTTTGACATTACCAGGTAATGGTTTGAAAATAATAGAAACTGACGCTTCTGAGTTGTATTGGGGAGCAGTATTAAAAGAAAGATTAGCTGATGGAACAAAAAGGCCATGTATATATGCCTCTAGAAGCTTCCAGCAAGCCTAGAAGAATTATCACTCTACACACAAAGGGATACTTGTAGTTATTAAAGCTATTTAGTCTTTTATGTTCTTTGTCAGATCAAAAAAATTTGTGGTAAGGTCTGATTTGAAGAATTTTATGAGTATCTTGCATGTTACTGATAATTTGAAGAAAGGATCAGTCAGTAGACTTGTTAGATGGGCTACATATTTATCTAATTTTGATTTTATAGTTGAACATATTTCTGGTAAGCATAATTCTCTTGCAGATTTTATGACTAGAGAATTTCAAAAAGAATCGGATAAAAAGATTATGGTTGTCACTATTGAGGTTTGTGATAAATTTCATAGTCATATATGGAGAAGTGTTCCATCTATTTCTAATCATGTCAAAAATGAAGTTTCTTAGCTTAAAGCTAAATCTTATGAAGCAACAATTCTTTTAAATGATCAGAATATAGGATGGACTTCATACTTCACGAAACTAGATGGATCTCAAACCTTTTCTACTATAATTCTCTATCATGAAGGAGATAATAGTGATTATTTAGGTAATCATAATCCTTTTATGTAATTGACTAGAAGACAAGGAATAGAGTTCTTATTTCACTGGTCTACTTTTTGGCCCAGCTATAATCTAGGAGGTGAAAACTTTTGGGAATCTAGTGAAATTATAGATTACTTGTTTGAATTCCTAGATTATATTTTGCCAATCAAAGCCTCAGATGATCCTACTATCATGATACCTCCAAAAATGATGAAAAATATTTTTGTTGCTATAAGGATTTTGTTCAGGGTGAAGGTTAAATTCCATACAGTGCATAATCAACAAAGGAATGATCATGCTACGCATCGAGATGCTGTTCCTATTAGAGCTCTATGGAGAAGAGTCACAATTTCACATCAAGCTCTTTTTCCACCAACACTGCCAGGACATATTTTATGAATTCCATCTGTCATGTATATGGATCATAATCATATTGAAGATATGGATAGTGATAACTCTCCATATTCGCCAGCTGGTAGTTATGTATTTGTGGATGATGATTAATCATGGGGTCTTTCCATGATCATGACCATGGGCATGTTAACCTTCTTTAATTATTCTATGAACCACACCACTATCTAAAGGTGGTATCTTATCGGCCATGTTGGTAGAAGTTTCTAGTGTTTTCTTGTGTTTGGATGTTCTTTGCTTGGTGCCGAAGTGAAGTGGGCCCATATTTGATTGTAATCATTGATGCAACTACTTTGTGATATCTGTTGATCTCGTCATATTTTAGTTATAAATATGAGAGCTCAATCGAGATATCGGCATTTGATTTGAGTATTCATGTTTAGCATTTGTGGTCTTTAAGTTTAGTCTGTCCTTGAGTAAAGGTGTCTTGTTCCATAGTCCTGTAATCTACTTCTATCAATAAGAAAGTGCAATTTCAGTATCTTTGTCTCTCTGTATTAATTTTGTGTATTAATTTTCTACTATGTTTAAATCTCTAACCTTATTCCAAGGTCAGAGATTTAAACACAGTAGAAAATTAATACACAGAGACAAAGATACTAAAATCGCACTTTCTTATTGATAGAACTTGATTACAGGACTATGGAACAAGACACCTTTACTCAAGGATAGACTAAACTTAAAGACTCCAAAGAATACAAATGTTAAACACGGATACTCAAATTGAATGCTCAAATCGAATGCTTATATCTCGATTGAGCTCTCATATGTATAACTAAGATATGAAGAGATCAATGGATATCACAAAGTGGTGGCATCAATGATTACAATCAACTATGGGCCCACTTCACTTTGTCACCAAGCAGAGAACATCCAAACACAAGAAAACATTGGAAACTTCTACCGACACAGTCGATATGATACTGACTTTAGACAGTGGTGTGGTCTATAGAATAATTAAAGAGGGTTAACGTGCCCACATTCATGATCATGGAAAGACCCCATGATTAGTCATCATCTACAAATTCATAACTTCCAGCTAGCGAATATGGAGAGTTATCACTATCCATATCTTCAATATGATTATGATCCATATACATGATAGATGGAATTCATAGAATATGTCCTGGCAGTGTTGGTGGAAAAATAGCTTGATGTGAGATTAAGACTCTTCTCCATAAAGCTCCAATAAGGAACAACAACTTGATGCGTAGCATGATCATTCCTTTGTTGATTATGCACTGTATGGAATTCACCCTTCACCCTGAATGGAATCCTTAGAGCAACAAAAATATTTTTCATCATTTTTAGAGGTATCCTGACAGTAGGATAATTTGAGGCTTTGATTGGAAAAATATAATCTAGGAATTCAAACAAGTAATCTAGAATTTCACTAGATTCCCAAAAGTTTTCACCTCTTGGATTGTAGCTGGGCCAAAAAGTAGACCAGTGAAACAAGAACTCTATTCCTTATCTTCTAATCAATTGCATAAAAGGATTATGATTACCTAAATACTCACTATTGTCTCCTTATCGAGAGAGAATTATAGTAGAATAGGTTTGAGATCCATCTGGTTTCGTGAAGTATGAAGTCCATCCTAAATTCTGATCATTTAGAAGAATTGTTGCTTCATAGGATTTAGCTTTAAGCTGAGCAACTTCATTTCTGAGCTAATTAGAAATAGATGGAATACTTCTCCATATATGACTATGAAATTCATCACAAACCTCAATAGTGACAACCATAATCTTTTTATCTGATTCTTTGTGAAATTCTCTAGTCATAAAATCTACAAGAGAACTATGCTTACCTAGAAATATGTTCAACTGTAAAATCAAAATTATATAAATATGTAGCCCATCTAAAAAGTCTAATGACTGATCATTTCTTAAAATTATTAGTAGCATGCAAGATACTCATAAAATTCTTCAAATCAGACCTTACGACAAACTTTTTTGATCTGACAAAGAACATAAAAGACTAAATAGCTTTAATAACTGCATCTCTTTGTGCGTAGAGTGATAATTCTTCTGGGCTTGCTTGAAACTTCCAGAGGCATATCTGCATGGCCTTTCTGTTCCATCTTCTAATCTTTCTTTTAATATTGCTCCCCAATACAAATCAAAAGCATCAGTTTCTATTATTTTCAAACCATTACTTGGTAATGTCAAAGCAGGAAGATTTTGACATTTTTCTTTAATTCGCTGAACTATTGCAGTCATTTTAGAAGACCATTCTGGGGCATTTTTAGACAATCTTCTATTCAATAACATTCTATCCTGGGCAAGCTGATAATAATAACTAGCAACATAGTTAACACAACCCAAGAATATTTGTATCATCTTTTTGTCTATTAGTTCATCAGGGAAATTGCTAATTACTTTTAATACATGTTCCTGAACTATGACTTCACCTGATCTAATTGTTATTCCTAGAAAATCTATTTCATCCTTAAATATAACCATTTTCTTAGCTGATAGAACCAAACCATTATAAAATACAATCTTGTAGAATTATTATAAATGCTCTAAATGTTCTTTTGGAGATCTACTGAATACCAAAATATCATCAATGTAGACAATAGAAAAATTAGAATATGCAGCAAACATTTGATTCATCATTTGCTGAAATTTGTTGGGAGTTATCTTCAGGCTGAATGGTAAAACATTCCATTCACAATGTCCAAAAGGAGTAATGAAAGTATTTTTATACATGTCTTTCTCGGTGACCTGAATTTGCCAAAATCTAGATTTTAGATCAAATTTGTTGTAGACTTTTCTACCACTGATTCTCTGCAAAATTTCATCTTTAGATGGAATCAGATGTTGAACTAAAACAACATATTTATTCAAAGGAATATAATTTATTACCAATCTCTTTTTACCCCTAACCTGTTCAGACCTTTTATTAACATAAAAGGCTTCACAACCCTAAGGGCTAGTAGAATCTCAGTTAAGTCCTTGCTCCTTTAACTGAGTTATTTCCTATAAAAATTCATGTCTTAGTGATGGAGACACACCTAAATGATGAGCTTTGAACTTAGGCTCAACTTGTCTTCCATTCTTATATGTGATCATGTTTAGATCAATGTAACATTCATGCTTCTTTCTGTGTTGAAAAGCAAGAGGATTCTCAGAGCAACAATCAGTAACTAGTTTAGAAATTAATGAATTTATATCATCTTTACAGAGATTGATCTTTCTATGAATCCAAGAATTATCAACAACCTTTTTACCTTTTTCTCTAAGTGGAATTCTGCATTCATACTTTCCTATCTTATAAAGAGAATACTTCTGTGCCAGAATAATTTCATGAGGCTATATTGTGAGAGGATAAAAGCTAGACAAATTATCAGATCCTATCATCATATCAAACATAGGAATCTCATGCTGAACAACCTTAAATTGATACATAGAATCTCTTAAAACAATAGGTATATGGGTAGACAATTCTAAGATTATTGTTCTGGTATTAAATGTCAATCTATGAAAATC
The DNA here is from genome assembly GCA_037957365.1 of Torreya grandis. Taxonomy (NCBI): domain Eukaryota; kingdom Viridiplantae; phylum Streptophyta; class Pinopsida; order Cupressales; family Taxaceae; genus Torreya; species Torreya grandis. Next base: position 2,151,701 of record JARHVA010003042.1, read on the forward strand.
AGATTTCCACATGTCTGTAGGGATGGAAATATAATGGGCAAGAGATATTTCTACTCCAGTATCAACCAATGCATCCAAATTGTAATATTTAAAGCCATTCCATTTAATAGTCAATTCACATACCGGATTATTGGTAATATGAATAGACACTTGATGAATGTTGTTATCTTGATCTGAAGAAAACTAAAGTAGAGACTGAGACTGAAACTAAGACTAAAATTGAGAAATAGAGGGTTCACCCCCTTGAAAGAAGAGTAATGATCAGTTACCTTAACTAACTCTTGTTCAAAGAGTTGTTCATCTAATTCAGCATCGACTTCTTCTTTGAGAAGTTGTTGGAGTTCATCTTGAGCACGAGCAAGAAAATGTTGAAGCTGAGAAATATACTGAGAGTGCCAGACATTTCTTGCATGGGTATCAGGTTGATATGCAATTTGAACATCGGAAGACTGGATAACAAGTTTATTAGAAAACTTATTAGATAATTGTTCCTTATGTTGCTATTGTTGAGAAAAATGCAACAGATACTGTTGCTCAGTATTAGCAATTTGCTACTGCAAAAAATTTCTTTCTAAAATCATATATACAGGAGTATTATCATACTTTTGCTTCAGATAAGAAATCTATTGTGATAAACTGAGACTATAAAAAAACTAAGCTTTTATCATATGAATCTGAAAACCAATATCTGAATCATATTCTAAAGATTCAAAACTAGAACTTATTTCATGATAATTCATATTGATCTTCTCATCTTCTAATTCTGAGTCTAAAGATTCATTCCAGAGAATATCAAAAGAGTATTTTTGATCATCATCAGTTATGAGAACATAGTCATCTTAATGCAGATCATACTAATGAAGAAAACTAACTTTCTTAGAATGTTTTTCCTTATTTGGACACTTATTAGCATAATGGTTACCTTGACAAAGAAAACATTTGATAGGGGTTTTAGAAAACCCATGTTTCCTTTTTCTAGAAAACTTCTTAGGGAAGAAATTCTTCTTCTTCTTCTGAAACTTACTTTTAGCTTTCCAAGGAAACTAATTTTTTGGAAGTGAATAGGCACAAGAAGATTGCTTCTTCTTTTTACTCCTGAATTTCCTATACTAATTAAAATTAGTACATCCAAAATAATCATCAAGAGCAAGAGGATTACAAAATTTCACTCCTATTTTTTTATGAAATTTCATTGTTTCCTTATGACCTTTAGTTTCTAAACATACCTTTGCATTCACAGCTTTGATATTCTCATTTAGTCTCCCAAATGACACTATATACAATTTATCTCCCATTGTTTATTTATATTTGGCCATAAAATATTTTGGAAAAGATTCAATATATCTGATCTTGTAAGCAGGATTAAAAATCTCACCACAACTGTAAAACAAATTTTCCATATGACACATATACTCATCTAGCCATGTCATATCACATAGTTGTGTTTTAAGAAACTTAGCTTTATTAGCAGCTTTCTCATTATCCATAATTCCTATGAATTCTTAGTAGAGAGCATTGCATAGTGCAATTATAGGTTCTAAGTCTCTGAAAATATTATCTTGGAATTCTATCCATAAGCATCCCACCATTCTTTTATGATTCCAATGAACCCATTGGCAATTTCTTGGGCAACATTGACGGGATCTTTCTTGAGACCAAAAATCTGAACATTAGCCCATGAGACCATAGCTTGTATCATTTCTTTTCTACGAGCAGGAGACTCATAATTAAACTTCCAAAAAAATGGCTGGAGGTTTAATGTTCTAATCTATGAATCTAAAAGAGGATGAGAGGTAGATGGTTCTCCCATCTCAAAGATTCCTTCTTTTTCTTCTACTTCTATTTTTGCCATTCCAATCTGGAAAATTCTATCAGTAACACTATCATTTTCTGATTTTCTCTTTTCTTTAGCTTTCTTTATTTCTTCCTTTTGATATTTCTCCACATTTTTCCAAGTTTTTTTATTATAAGAAACATCAGACAAAGATAAAATATCCATAGAGGAAGAAGATGGTTCTAAAAGATTATGGTGCATTTCAGGCAATAAAGCAATATTTTGATTTTGATTAACTATTTCCCTAGAAAGACTGTCAAGATTGGAAATAGTTTCTCTAGCTTTTTCTTCTAAACTTTGCTCCATAGAAGTAACATGAGAACTAATTTCAGACTATTCTTTAATAACTTCTATATTTTGATTCTTTATCTCTTCAAGCTTTGGAATAGTTTCAGCTTTTAACTCATCAATCCTTTTGATGGCTTCAGATTGTTGTTGTTTTAATACCACATATTTAGTATCTATTTTCTGAATAACTTGATTTTGTCTGGTTATCTCATTGCTATTTAAAACTGTAATAGCCTTAAAAAGTTCACCTTTCTGGTATAACTCTATACTTTTCAACATATTAGAGACTTGATCCAGACTAGACTGAATACTGGATACCTTTGTGTTTAAACACTTCATAACAACATTGTTCCAATTTAAAAGCTTTACTTCACTAGATTGATCTAAAATTTTATCAGAAGTTAACAAATAATACATTTGAGATCTAGTTTTTCCATAAGGGGAATACTTATTGAGGTCAGATAGCTTTAGGAATCCCTTCTCACTGTAGGACTCATCTCCTAGAGGAGTTTTCCAGGTATGACCTTCATCTTGAGCAGAGGATCCTTCCATACATACTTTTTTATCACAATAAATCAATTATTGATTTCTAGCAAAGAGTCTTTGAAGTTATACATCTCTTTGATTTCTTTGAACCATATGAATAACAGATTGACTGGGGTGACTCGGGATATGTTTACAATCAAGACAATAATATGAGTCAATCTGGGGATCATGGATCTTTTGACTGTGTTGGCATGGAGGATGACTTTTAGAGTTTGACAAAACAGATGAATTAAACCTGCTAATAGACTTGTTAGGTAGGTCTTTAACAGATGTGGCCATAGAAAGAGATTTCCTAGGTTGAGGAAGAAAATTAGTCTCAACGATCCATTTCTTGGGAAATTTCAATTCAGACCAAGAAATAGCTTCAATAGGCAATACTTGACTATTTGGCATAGCTCTACTCACCACGCTTTGGCTTTGCGCAGGTGTGTGTTTAACGGTGGGATAAAGAGTATTTGTCAGGTGATACATGAACTTATATTGAATAGCTAAAGGACAAGATCCAGCTATCATGTGTAAACCAATATTTTATAGGAAGAGCTTAAAGATTTTATTGAAGATGGCTTCTTGGTGAATGGCTATAGGATAGTTGGGGTATGCAGTAGTATACATAGGACCATCATGTAAGCTAGTTTGTAGGGCACACTATAGGCATGTAGAAAAAGACATATGACAATTATCAAGTAGACAGGCAAGAAAACTAACATTCAAACCATGATGAAACAGAGGATGTATACCAATGGATATAGCTCTTATGTGCAAAAACTTATATTTCTTTTGAGAATGCAATTGAGCAATAGTTTCATCATTAAACAACTGTAAGTAATATTTATTTTGGTCAGTGGTTTTGACTTGTAAGACATTCTCAGATATCTTGATGTCAGTTTTGGCAATTAAATGAAATGGTGTAAGCTTATCATAAACATCAGAGGGCTTAAGACTAGGTAAAGTCCATCTAGGACTAGGATTGGATTCTTCAAACTCAACAGTAGTATCATTAACAAAGAATTTAGAAAGTTTAGATAAAGTGCATACTTTAGATGTACCTGGAATATCACTTGCAGAATGATCTAGAGCTTCCATTGTCTTCGTATCGTCACTACTAAATTGGATCCACACATGCCTTCCCCGGATTCAATGACCTCACCACTTCCCTATTTTGCAAAGATCAATTGAACGCAATACTAGATCACTATAACCAAGGATATTCAGATAACAAAGAAATAATGCAACTTTAACTTAATAGTTAGGATAAATGATACTAAAGGATTTTGAAAACATGGAACTTAGAACTTGGGACATGGAACTTGACTCATAACACATGGCACATGGAACATGGTACTTGGCTCTGATACCATTCCAAGGTTAGAGATTTAAACACAGCACAAAATTAATACACAAAATTAATACACAGAGACAAAGATACTGAAATCACACTTTCTTATTGATAGAACTTGATTACAAAACTATAGAACAAGGCACCTTTACTCAATATATATATATAATAAGAGCAACATGTACATACATACATATACATATGTATGTATTTATAATATATACATAGATATGTATGGGTGTATACACACACACACACACATATATGTGTGTCTATATATATATATATATATATATATACATACATACATACATACATATATACATACATACATACATATAAATATATATATATATATATATATATATTTATATGTATGTATGTATATATGTATGTATGTATACATACATACATATATATAAATACATACATACATACATATATATATATATACACACACACACACACATACACACACACACACACACACACACACACACACACATATATATATATGTATATATATATGTGTCTATATATATATATATATATATATATATATATATATATATATATATATATATATATATATATGTATGTATGTATGTATGTATGTATATGTATATGTATATGTATATGTATATGTGTATGTATGTATGTACACACACACACACACATTACTCAAATAAATAAAATATTGTTCATGTAAAATTTACATGCATATTTTAAATAAATAAAACCTTGTTCTAAAAAAATGCACTTAAATGTATTTATACATTTAATAAAATTGAAATTTACATAATATATAAATAATAAATAAACTAGATATATATCATGATTAAAACAAACAATAAAAAATTATATATATATATATATATATAATTATAATAATAATTCATAAATTTTAAAAAAATAAAGGAGGTGGGTTGATCCAAATTGATCCATGTACCGTTCTATTTTGCAAAAGTAATCAAATTTAGTTCAAATCATTTTCACATTGTAGTACTCATCAAGAGCTTTCTGACGCTTTTCACGATTTGCAAAATGGACACTGTATGCAAAAGTTATAGGCCATTGAAGTTTTGGTTCAACAGGTGAAAATTTGGTGTCGTAAGGTGACGTGGCATAGTTGTGGAATGCCAAGTGAACCAACCTCCATCTGACACATGGAAAATAATTAAAGGGCAAAAAATATTGGTTAGGTGTTTTTTTTATGCACATGGTATTTGATAAGTTCAAATGTATTAAAGGCGCCAAACCTCCACGCCACCCACCAAATACTCCACTAAACAAGCATCTAAGCATTTGAATAGGCTATGTGCCATCCAAAGTTGGTGCCCAAATCTTACTCATTTGAAAATTTGAGCAAATTTACTATTAAAAGCATGTAAAACAACCATGCCCAAAAAATGTGGGACAAAACTTAAGCCAAGCGCCTAATATGGAGGGAAAAAAATTCAAATTGCATGCTTGGCACCTAGGGAGGAGAGCCTGAGCGCCTAGAATGGAGGAAGGACATATTGAACCCTTTACCTCCCATGTAAAAGGATAAGGTCTTGATCGCTTCAGCCATGGTGGCTGAAATGTTATAAAAGTGAGTTATTTTTACTTGTTTTGCCACGGATTTCTGACTATGTAAAGAGAAATAAGAGGATTAGAGCCTTGATTTTGCCTTGTACGGACTTGGGATTTTGTTTTCAGATCTAAAATAAATATTTTCAAGTATATAAAGATCAGATAAGATGAAATTGAAGATTTTTAAAGTTTTTTGAAGCCATTTGTTGTAGCATTTTAATAGAATGGTCCTCACTTGGAATGGACCCGAAGATGTAGGCTATTGAAGCCAAACTTCGTTATCAACTTGTTGGTGTTATCTTTGATTTTATCTGATTATTATTGCATTCTAATCTTCATTTTAATTCTGATTTTAATTTCTTTATGAAAAATTAAACACAAGAAAGTAAAAATTTGAAAGATCTCATAAACATGAACAAGTGATTTTCGAATGTAGTATACTTGTATTTTTCAATTTACAGATCAGATTTTTGGTATTAGAGCAGTTGTTATTTAACAGTGTTGCTAGTGCATGTTGACAAGGTCTAAATCTGAAAAGGGTGAAGGAAAACGCATTGAGTATAATCTAGAGATTGGTTCAAGATGTGCTTCAAGGATGGCCGAAGAAGAGGTGGAATCCGAACAAGCTTTCCATCGAGCTTTCATGGACATGAGAAGTATGGTTGATGAACTATACCATGACAAACAAAGGAAATCCAAGAATCAAAAGGTAAAGAAACCAAAAAACTTTCTCCATCGGATGACTGTAAAAAAAATGTGGAATCTCTTCCTTCACTAAAATTGGATATTAAGTTTGAATTACCAATGTTTAATGGTGAAGTTAATGCTGAAAAGTTGGATTATTGGGTTAAGCAGATTGAAGTTTATTACAAGGTCCAAAAGATTGCAGGGGATGAGTCAAAAATTCATTTGGCTACTCTTCGTATGGGAGGTACAACTCTCATCTGGTGGGAGAGTAAGTTGAAGGAAGCTGAGGTTCAAAAAGGTAACTTGATTTCTACTTGGAATGAATTTATTGAAGAACTCAGAAAATAATTCTATCCTTTAGGCTATATGCAACAAGCCATGATGGATTGGCAAAGTTTTAGACAAGGAAAAGGCTAAAGTGTCAAGATTATACACAAGATTTTAGGAAAAAAGCTTTGCTTTTGAATGTTCCTCTATACACACAAGAAACACTGCTAAAGTATATAGGTGGGTTGCATAGTTAAGACATATGATTCTTATGTTCAATCCCACTAATTTAGATGCAGTATGTGTTCAAGCCACTCATTTAGAGGCTAGAGGAAAACAATCAAAATAATCTTTTCCTAAAGTAAAAAGTAAGCAATCTAATGTTAATCAATCCTAAGGGGAAAGTACATTAGGAAAGGGTAAACAAAAATCCACTTCTACTGTTAAAAAAGAAGAAGGAAAACCATTTTGTAATCATTGCAAGAAAAATCATGATGAGTCTAAGTGTTGGAAATTATATCCTGAGTTAAGGCCTAAGAAGTATCAAAATAAAGAAAAGGATGCTAATGCTATGGTTCAAGAATTAGGATCAGATTCAGGTGATGAAACTAAGATCACAGCTATGGGTTTACATAATGATTTTTCTCTTTCAGTTTCTAGCACTAAGTCATCAAATGATGCATCTTCTTCTAGACAAAATTCTATGCATGTTGATAAGAAAAGAAATGATATGTTCCACATTAGAGTTGTTTCAAAGCATACTAAGATTGACACTCTATTTGATAGTGGTTCACAAGCAAATTTAATTTTTGAAGAGGTTGTTAAGAAGCTAGGATTGCAAACCAATCCCCATCCAAAGCCTTATCCACTAGGTTGGGTGTGTGACAATGCAAAGCTACAAGTCTCACAAACTTGTAGGCTAAGGTTTGCCATCACATCCAAGTTTGTAGATGAGGTTGAGTTGGATGTTATTCTATTGGACATGTGTGGGATTGTTTTGGGAAGCCCATATCTTTATGATAGAAAAGAAATCTTCTCTAGAGAGGAGAATAAGTACTTTCTTGTTAAGGATGGCATTGAATACATAGTTAGAGCACATCACATTAGAACAAGTCTTTCCTTGGTTACAACAGGGCAAATGAAAAGACTAGTTAATTCAAGCAAGACTTTTTGTCTCATGTTGATTAAGTCTAAGGAAAAATAATATTCTCAAGCTTTGGAAAAGTGTGATCCTAGACACAAGAATGAATTGGTTGAAATCATTTCTACTTATGATGATGTATTTTAGGATCCTAAGGGCTTACCTCCTAAAAGGCGAGTTCAACATGAAATTCAGCTATTGAAGGATTCTCCTCTCCCTAACATTGGCATGTATAGGTTATCAATGGTGGAAAATGAGGAAATCAAGAAATAGGTAATGGATCTATTTAATAGAGGCGTTATTCATCCATGTTCATCTCTTATTGGTTTGCCAATTATTTTGGTGCCAAAGAAAGATGGCACTTGGCAAATGTGTGTTGATTTTCATGTTTTAAACAAAATTACTATTAAGAATCGTTACCGTCTTCCTCATATAGATGATTTGTTGGATCAATTAAAACATGTTATTTATTTCACTAAGATGGATTTGAGAAGTGGGTATCATCAAGTAAGAATTAATGAAGGTGATGTATGAAAAATTGCCTTTAAGACAAAATAGGGATTGTTTGAATGGCTTGTTATGCCTTTCGGGTTGTGTAATGCCTCGACTACATTCATGAGATTGATGAATGATATTTTTAGACTATTCCTTGATGATTTTGTTATAGTTTACTTATATGATATATTGATTTTCAGCAAGTCATGGGAGGATCATGTGATCCACATTAAGAAAGTCATGGATGCATTATGAAGGGAAAAACATTATTTGAAAATGTCAAAATGTGAATTTGGCAAGACCTCTTTGATATACTTGGGTTACAATGTAGGACATGGTAAATTGAAAATTGATCTTGAAAAAGTGGCAGTTATTGTTAATTGGCCTACACCCACTAACACAACTAAGGTTAGGAGTTTTCTTGGTGCAGTATAGTTTTGGAGGAAGTTTATTGCTCAATTTTCATATATTGCATCACCTGCATTTTTGACAAGTGTGAAACAGGTCTTTCAGTGGGGAGGCAAACATCAAAAAGCCTTCAATACTTTAAAAGAAAAGATAAGTACTACTCTGGTCTTGGCACTTCCTGATATACAACAACCATTTGAGATTGAGATGAATGCAAGTGAGTATGCTATGGGAGCTATTTTTATGCAAGGTAAGAAACTAGTTTGTTATCATTCTAAAACCTTTACAAGTGCAATAAGAAAATATCCAACTTATGATAAGGAATTGTATGCGTTGATTCAAAGTGTTAAAAAGTGGAAACATTACTTAATGGGCAAAGAAACAATAATACATACAGATCATCAGCCCTTACAGTATCTCCAATCACAAACCAAGCTACAATAGTCTAGACATTTTCATTGGATGGGTTTATTACAACAATTTCATCTTGTGATCATGTATAAAAAAGAAATTTAGAATAAGGTTGTAGATATGCTATCTAGACCTCCTATGGTTGTTGCATCTATTCTTTCACAACATGGTTCTTTATCTCATGAAAGTTATAAAGAACAATATGTGAATGATCTTGATTTTTAGGATGTTTATAAAGACTTGATGAGTAGTAGACAAGTAGAAGAATTGGACTATCACATGCACAATGATCTTTTGTATCATTTGGGTAAAGTATGTATTCCTCAAAATGAGAGGGTGCACATGATTACAGAAGCACATTCTTCTCTTATTTCTAGTCATTTTGGAGTTGTTAAAATGGTTGCACATTCAAAAATGTATTGTTATTGGCCTCGTATGCAGGAAAATGTTGCTAAATATATAAGGGGATGTACTATTTGTGCCACAAGTAAACCAAGTAACAAGAAATTGGGACTTTACACTCCTCCACCTATTCATACTCACCCCTGGGAAAGTATCTCTATGGATTTTGTGGGGGGATTGCCTATGACACAAATAGAACATGACTATTTATATGTGGTTGTGGATAGATTTAGCAAAATGTATGTTTTGATTCCTTGCACTAAGCAGATTACTGGCAAAGGCACTGCATATTTGTTCTTTAAACATGTATGGGTTCATTTTGGTTTGCCTATTTCAATTATTTCTGATCAAGATTCTTGATTTATTGGGGAGTTTTGGTCAACTTTCTGGGGTCTAATGGACACTAAATTAAAAAAGAGCAATGCATTTCATCCACAAACCGACGAACAAATAGAGGTTGTGAACCGCACTGTTGTACATTTACTTAGTGGTTATAGAAATAAAAATCCAAAGTTATGGGATGAACAATTATGTTACATATAACATGCATATAATCGAGCACTTGCTTCTTCTACTATGAAATCTCCATTTGAAGTTTGTTATGGATACTTGCCTAAATCTCCTCTAGATGTTTGCTATGGATAGGATACAGCTGTTGGTGAACCAAAAGAAGCCATTCAAGCAAAGAAGTTCATTGAACAAATACAACTCATTCATCAGAATGTTCATACTCAACTAGAGAAAAGTCAAGCCAAGTACAAAGCCAGGCATGACAAACATTGTATTGATCACCAATTTGTTGTAGGTGATATGGTATGGCTTCACATTAGTAAGGAAAGACTTATAGGTGAAGGTAAAAAGTTGAAACCAATCTGATATGGTCCTTTTCAGATAATGGAAAAAATTGGCACAAATGCTTTCCGATTAGACTTACCATCTTACATGTAGATTTATTCAGTTGTAAATGTGGAAAATTTGAAATTGTATGAGCCTCCAATGATCATTGATCATGATGAAAGTGTATCTATTCCTTTCGTTGATGATTTTTCTCCTGAATATCTAATATAATTGCAAGAAGATACTATACTTGATAGGAATATGCAAACTTCACGAAGAGGTAATGTTGAATATCTTCGTGTTGGTCTCAAAGGGATGCACCCAAGCAAGGCTAGATGGATGGAAGTCCGAAAGGTGAGGGAAAAATACCCTCACCTCATTACCAATTAATTTCAACTTTTAGAGGTCCAAAAGTTCCTAGTGGGGAGGAATGATCCAAATGGATCCATGTACCATTCTATTTTGCAAAGTCTTCAAATTTAGTTCAAATCATTTTCACATTGTAGTACTCATTGAGATATTTATGATGCTTTTTGTGGTTTGCAAAATGGACACTATATGTAAAAGTTATAGGTCACTAAAGTTTTGGTTCAACAAGTAAAAATTTGGTGTCGTAAGGTGACGTGGCACAGTTGCAGAATGCCAAGTGGACCAATCTCCATTTGACACATGGAAAATAATTAGAGGGCAAAAAATATTGGTTAGGTGTTTTTTTTTATGCACATGGTATTTGATAAGTTCAAATGTATTAAAGGCACCAAACCTCCATGCCACCCACCAAATACTCCACTAAACAAGCATCTAAGCATTTGACTAGGCTATGTGGTGTCCAATGTTGGCATCCAAATCTTACTCATTTAAAAATTTCAGCAATTTTACTATTAAAATCATGTAAAACAAACATGCCCAGCAAATGTGGGACAAAACTTAAGCCAAGTGCCTAAAATGGAGGGAAGAAAATTCAAATTGCATGCTTGGCACCTAGGGAGGAGAGCCTGAGCGCCTAGAATGGAGGAAGGACGTATTGAACCCTTTACCTCCCATGTAAAAGGATAAGGTCTTGACCGCTTCAGCCATGGTGGCTGAAATGTTATAAAAGTGAGTTATTTTTACTTGTTTTGACTTGGATTTCTGACTGTGTAAAGAGAAATAAGAGGATTAGAGCCTTGATTTTGCCTTGTACGGCCTTGGGCTTTTGTTTTCAAGTGTAAAATAAATATTTCAAGGTATATAAAGATTAGAGAAGATGAAATTAAATGTTTTTATAGGTTTTTGAAGCAATTTGTTGTAGCATTTTAATAGAACGGTCCTCACTTGGAACGTACCCGGAGATGTAGGCCATTGAAGCCAAACTCTGTTATCAACTTGCTAGTGTTATCTTTGATTTTATCTAATTATTATTGCATTCTAATCTTCATTTTAGTTCTGAATTTACTTTCTTTATGCAAAACTAAACACAATAAAGTAGACTTTTGAAAGATCTCATAAATATGAACAAGAGATTTTTGAATGTAGTACACTTGTATTTTTTAGTTTACAGATCATGGGTTGGCCATATATGAAAATTGAGCAATAAACTTCCTCCAAAACTATACTGCACCAAGAAAACTCCTAACCTCTATTGTGTTAGTGAGTGTAGGCCAATTAACAATAACTGGCCCAACTGTCTGCCCACCCCATGGAGGGGGGTGATTGCTAAACAATCATTGCCCTATTATTGTATTGAAAAAATATAATAAATGAATAAAAAATTAAAAAATTAAAATATATATATATATATATATATATAAGAGCAATATATATATACATACATACATATACATATGTATGTATATACAATATACACATAGATGTGTGTGTGTGTCTATATATATATATAATGTGTATGTGTGTGTGTGTACATATATACATATACATATATATATACATATATATATATATGTGTGTGTGTGTGTGTGTATATATGTATATATGTATATATATATATATATATATATATATATACATAAGTATATATATATATACATATATATACATATATACACATAGATACACACACACACACACACACACACATATATATATACATATATATATATATACATACATATATATATATATATATATACACACACACACATATATATATAGACATACATACATATACATATACATATACAACACACACACACACACACACACACACACACACACACACACACACACACACACACACACACACACACACACACACACACATACACATGTTTGTATGTATATCTATGTATGTATGCATACATTTAGAATGTGTGTGTACACACACGCACGCGCACGCGTGCACGCGCTCGCGCACACACACACACACACACACACACACACACACACACACACACACACACACACACACACACACACACACACACACACACACACACACACACATGCACACCCACCCACCCACACACACACACACACACACACACACACACACACACACACACACACACACACACACACACACACACACACACACACACACACACACACACACACACACACACACACACACACACACACACACACACACAAAGAGAGAGAGAGATATATATATATTTAGAAAGAGATTAAAATGTGAAGTTCTTCCATTGAATCTCCATGTTTAAAATTTAAGATTAAAAAAATGGAAGATAGAAATGAAATCAAAAAGGAATATTTATCAAAAATGAATGGTTATTTTTTGATCCTCTAATTTCAAGTGGGAAAAGAATTTTGTCTTTTAAATTTACTTTTGACTTATTCATATGTTATTAATTATTAGATTATTAATTATCCTTTCTAATTAAATTTAATTATTTGTTTATCACTTACGTATAAATGGTGTTATTTAAAAGAATTGATTGAATGAAATTTATTTATTGCATGTGTTGTAAATAATATTAATTAAGAGTTAAGTGGGTTGTGATTATTAGAGATAGGGAATCATTTAGTTGAAATTATTTGGAATGATATTTATTATTGTTTAGCAAGACAATTTAATTAACTATGTTTAAGATGTTGAATTAATTATTTGGTTGCTTAGATAAAGTATGATGGTTGAGAAAAACCTGGATTTTACAAAAATTAAGATTTAAAAATGATTTTATCAGGTTGTCTATTTTTCCAAGAACTGTTAAATAATTTTTTTACCTCTTTAGTAATGATCATTTGAGGTCATTTTTAGAGGCACTTTGCAAAAATAAAACTAGCCCATATTTTAGCCATAGAGTTAATTTAGAATCAATGTAGTTAATATACCTAATAATGATATTTTTCAAATCTTGAAATTGTGTATGAATTATAATAGCTTTAAATTATTACTAAAAAAATAAAAAATAATTGTAAGCTTTACTATTTTTCTACAGTGATTCCATAACTAGTTTATTTTACAAATTGGAGGTAATTTTTTAAGTAGTTAAAGTCACTATGGAACTATAGATTAAATCATTGTCTTTCTCACAATAAAAATATTTTGTAACCTTAAAAATAATATTTATATCTTAAATAATTGGTATTTGTGAAAATAAAAGTTTATCCTCTTATATCAGACTTTAACTAGAGGTAATTTAAACCTAATTATGAGTGTGGAATATAGTGGGATTTATCTCATTGGAAAGATATTATGTTTTGACCATTTTTTTCTACATTTTGGTATTTATACTTTGAGTCATGTCTACTCCATAATATTTTTTGTCCCTTTTATAGTTATTACCCTAGTCCATATTTTGGACTACATTTTCAATTGTTCTTATCTGACCTTAGTTGCTAGTTGGTGGACCTAAGATAGGGTCCACTTGAAGTCATTTTCATTTTTAATATTGAAATGAGTCTTGGTTTCTACATAAAAGTTTATTTTTATGTAATGTGCATACTTTATCATATGTAGGGAGGTAATTCTAACTCCTAGTTGTGTCTATTACATTTGGGTCAACTAGTGGCCATAGGGTTACCTGTAAGGGGTAACAATGTTTTACTTAGTCATATAGGTGATTAGTGAAGGCCGATTATCTTCACATATAAATTAACACTCATTTAGGAATGGGTAAAATACAACCAACCTTGATTATATGTGTGATATAATCAATATAGATATGTAGGCAACTTCAAGAGTGGGTGTAGGCTTAGTGTACTAACCCTTAGAACACCCTTTTGTGTAGGCGTTATCTACTAACTTGAGAATTATATTAGAAAAAAAACATAGGAAACTAACCCTTAGGATACCCTCCTAGTTTTGGAAATTAATAACTAGCTCCAATGTGTTATTGGAACACATGCTTAATGTATCTAATTCTTAGTATGCTTGCTTAATCATGAATGGTATGACATTGTTCCTTGTGCTTATGTTTACTATTAGTTTTAAAATCATGGATTTCATAATCGAGAATCTATTATGGATAGTGACCACTATTATTTATTAATATTTGATATTTTTATCTCTCATGTTAATCTTGCACACCTTTTGACACACTTAGGAGATGGATTTTCTCTAAATAATGTAACTCAATGGTTGGAGAATCATTAACTATGTTAAAATATGTTTAATTCTAATTTAAGTTTGATTTGATCTTTCTGTGTTTTTTGCCAAACATTTCAATCAATTCAAAACGCTGAGATAAATTGAGTCATGTAATTACATTCGTATATGAAACCCAACTCAAAATATTTCATACCCCAAATATTTTTGAAATTTATCCTAGTGTTGTGAATTGTACCACACAATAACACTAGTATGGGAAACACAACTTAAAAATATGTAATACCCTTAATATTTATAAAATTTGTCCAATTGGTGACAATTTCACCACATAATGACATTAGTATAAGAAATTTATCTAAAAATATGTAACACCCCAAATATATCTAATTTTTTTCCTAGTGTTTTGAATTGCATGTTGCAACAACATCTGTACAAAAAACCAAATAAAAATAACAACATGCCAGTAAGTAAAAAATTTATTCTAGTGTTGTAAATTGTGTTGTGAAATGATATTAGTATAATTTCACTCAAAACATGCAATGACCCAAATATTTATGAAATTTTTCCTAGTGTTATAAATTGTGATGCATAAAGACATAATTTTGGGAAACCCACCTCAAAATATGTGACACCCAAAATAATTCTAAAATATGTCCCAATGTTACAAATTGCATGACACAAAAACATTGGTATGGGAAACACAACTCAAAATATGAAACACCCCAAAAATCTTATAAATTTACCACTATAGATAATTATTCCATGTAATGACATTGACACATGAAAATTGACTTAAAATATGTAAGACCCCAAATATTTCATAAATTTCTTCAAGTTTTAAGAGTTACACTATGTAATAATATCATAATGGGAAATATAACTAAAAATATAAAACACCCAAAATATTTAAAAAATGTATCTTAATGTTTTGAATTACACCATGTAACAACATTGGTATGGTTAACCTAACTCAAAATATGCAACACCCAAATATTTCAAAAATTTATTTAAGTGTTTTGAATTATGTCATACAACAACATTTATATGGGATAACTAACCTAGAATATGCCAAACCCTAAAAATTTCCTAAATTTACCATAATGTTTTTAATTACATGACATAATGACTTTAGTAGAGGATAATTGGCTCAGAATATGAAACACCCTAAATATTTTAGAATTTTGTCCTAGTGTTACGAATTACATCATGCAACAACATTGGTATAGGAAACTCAACTCAAAATATGTAAAAAACCGAATATTTATAAATTTTATATTAGGATTATGAATTTTATCATACAATGACATTGGTATGGGAAACTTAACTCAATATATGCAACACCCCAAATATTTGTAAACTCTATCCCAGTGTTGTGAATTGTGTAACACAACATCAATTAAATAAATTTGCCAAAAAATTTCAACACCCTAAATATTTTAAATTGTTTTTACCAATGTTACAATTTTTTATGTAGAACAACATTGATATGGGAAACATGAATAAAACTTTTCAACAGCCCAAATATTGTTTAAATTTGTCCCAGTGTTTTGAATTTTGACACAAAATGACAATGGCATGGGAAACATGAATCAAAATATGCTAAATCCAAAATATGTATAAAATTTGACCAAGTGTTGTTAATTTTGATGTGTAATGACATTGGTATGATAAACCCAACTCAAAATATGTAACACCCCAAATTATTCCAAAACTTTTCCCTATGTTCTAAATTGTTTAGCATGACAAAATTGGTATAGGAAACTCAACTCATAATATGTAACACCCAAAATATTTATAATATTTTTAGGTGTTATAAATTACATTGCATAATTAAAATGTTATGGGAAACCCAACTCAAAATATGAAACACCCCAAATATTTATAAAATTTGTTCTAATGTAAAAAATTACACTACATAATAACATTGGTATGACAGACATGAATCAAAATATGCAACACCCTAAATACTTATAAAATTTGTCCTAGTGTTGAAAACCATGCCACACAATTACATTAAAAAGAAAAAATAAACTTAAAATGTGTAAGACAACATATTTTGAATATTTTTCCTAGTGTTACAAACTACATAGCACAACATTAGTATGAAAAAATTGACTAAAAATATGCAATACCCCAAATATTTTTAGAAGTCCTAGTGTTTTAAATTTTTCCATGAACCAACATTAGTAGGGGAAATCTAATTAAAATATTTAACACCCCAAATATTTTTAAAAACTTTCATAATGTTTCAAATTATGTCTTGGAATGACATTATTATTAGAAACATGACTCAAAATATTCAACACCCTAAATATTTTAAAAATATTTAAAGTGTTACAAATTATGTCATGCAATGACATTGGTATAGGAAACCTAACTCAAAATATTTGAATTTATTCTAGTGTATGGCTTATGTTGTGTAATGACAATTATAAGTGAAACTTGAATGAAAATATATAACATCCTAAATATCTCAATAATTTGTCCTATTGTTACAAATTTCATTGTTTAAGGACATTGGTATGGAAAACATGACTCAAAATATAAAATAGTCCAAATATTTATTTAATTTGTCTTAGTGTTACAAATTATGTCATGTAATGAAATTGGTATGAGAAGCCCAACTTAG
Source organism: Torreya grandis (assembly GCA_037957365.1). NCBI lineage: Eukaryota > Viridiplantae > Streptophyta > Pinopsida > Cupressales > Taxaceae > Torreya > Torreya grandis. Next base: position 2,169,070 of record JARHVA010003042.1, read on the forward strand.
AATATTTTACACCCCAAATATATTTGAAATTTATCAAAGTGTTTTGAATTATGCCACACAAAGACATTTTTACGATAAGCTTGACTCAAAACATGGAATAATCCAAGTATTTATTAAATTTATCTCAATGTTATGAATTGACCCACAAAATGAGACTAGCATGGGAAGCCTCACTTAGAACATGTAAAACCCAAAGATTTATAAAATTTGTCTTAGTGTTATGAATTATGTAGTGCAAGGACATTTATATGAAACCTCACTCAAAATATGAAACAACCCAAATATTACTAAAATGTTTCAATGTGTTGTGAATGGGACTGTGCAATGACACTGGTATGGGAAACTTGACTATAAATATGGAACACCCCATGTATTTTTGAAATTTTTCCTAGTGTTATGAATTATGATGCATAATGACATTATTATAGGAAACCCATATTGAAATATGTGACACCCTAAATATTTATAAAATGTGTCCAAGTGTTATGAATTACACAACATAATGACATTCATACAAGAAACATGACTCAAAAAATTCAACACCTTAAATATTTAAAAATTTTATCCCATTGTTTTGTATTGTATCATGTAATGGCAGTGGTACAAAAAACCTAACTCAAAATATCTAACACCTTAAATATTTCATAATTTTTTTCTAGTGTTGTAAATTACATTATACAAAAACATTGGTATGGATAAACTAACCTAAAATATGCAACACCCCAAATATTTTTAATAATTATTCTAGTGTTGTAAATTGGGCCACACAATGACATTGGTATAGTAAATTGTAACTCAAAATATGCGACACTAAAAATATTTCCAAAAATTGTCTCAGTGTTGTGAATTAAATCATGAAAAAACATTGGTATGAGAAACTAAATACAAAATATGTAAAACCCTAAATATTTCCTAAATTAGTCCTAGTGTTGTGAATTATGTAGTGTAATAACTTTAGTATAGGAAACCTGACTCAAAATGTGCAACAACCCAAATATTTTTAAATAAATTATAGTGTTGTGAATTATGAAACTTAATGACATTGGTATGGGAATCCAACTCAAAATATGAAACACCCCAAATATTTATAAAATTTCCTCCATTTCTTTAATTATGACACATAATGACATTTATGTGGGAAACCTGACTCAATATACGATACACCCTAAAATATTTATAAAATTTTACCAAATGTCAATTATGTCATGAAATGACATTACTATAGGAAACCAAACTAGAAATATGGAACACCCCAAATATTTATGAGATTTATCCCAATGTTTTTAATTGTGTGGTAGAATGACATTGGTATTATAAACCTAACTCAAAGTATACAACAATCCATTCTATATAAATTTTGAGTGTTGTGAATTGCATCATGCACAACATTAGTATGGGAAACCTAACTCAAAACATGTAACACCACAAATATTTCTGAAATTTGTCTCATTTTTATGAATTATGATGTAGAACAACATTTTTATGAGAAACATGACCCAAAACATGTAACTCCCCAACTATTTCTTAAATTATTCCTAGTGTTGTCAACCATGCCACATAATGATATTGGTATGGGAAACTTGACGTGAAACATCCAACACCCTAAATATTTGTAAAATTTGTCCTAGTATTGAAACCTACCACACACAACAACATTATTATGAGAAACAAAAATCAAAATATTCAATGCCACAAATATTTCCAAAATTTGTCCTAGTCTTATGAATTTCACCATGTAAAGACATTAGTATGGGAAACCTGACTTATAATATTCAACACTCTATATATCTAATAAAAATTGTGATATGAATTGTGTCACACATCAACATTGTTATGAAAAACCAAGCTCAAAATATGCAATACATGAAATAGTTTTAAAATCTATCCTAGTGTTATGAATTTCATAATGTAATGACATTGGTATGAGAAACCTGAATAAAAATATGCAACACCGTAAACATTTATAAATTTTATCCTAGTGTTATTAATTATGCCATAAAATATCATTGGTATGAGAAACCTAACCCAAAATATGTAACACCCAAAATATTTTTGAAATTTTTCCCAATGTTGAAAATTGCACCGTGTAACTTCATTAGTAGGGGAAACTTATTTAACACCATAAATATTTCTAAAATTTGTCCCAATGTTGTGAATTTCATAACATAAGATAATGGTATAGGAAATCTGATTCAAGATATGTAACACCTCAAATATTTAAAAATTTATCCCTACATGTGAGTTATGATGCACAATAACATTGGTATGGGAATCATGAATCAAATTAAATGACTCCACATATATTTTTTAATTTTTTTCCTAGTATTCCAAAATGGGATGTAGAATAACATTAGTATAATAAACCTAATTCAAAACATGCAAGACCTCAAATATTTCCTAAATATGTCCTAATGTTGTGAATTTCACCACCTAATGACATTGGTATGTGAAATTTAACTCAAAATAGTAAACACCACAAATATTTCTTAAATTTGACCTAATGTTATGAACTACACCACATAATGACATTAGTTTAGGAAACTTGACTCAAAATATACAACACCCCAAATATTTTCAATATTTGTCCTAGTGTTATAAATTACACCACACAATGACATTGATATGGGAAATTTGACTCAAAATATGTAATACCAAAAATATTTATAATCTTTTCCCATTTTTATGAATTGTGTCATGTAATGATAATGGTATAGAAAACATGACTCAAAATATGCAACACCAAAATGTTTTTGAAATTTATAACAATTTTGTGAATTGCATTGTATAATTACATGGATATAAGAAGCCTAATAAAATGAAACATGATAAATATTTATAAAATTTGTCCCAATGTTATAAATGGGTCATGAAATGACATTAGTATGGTAAAATAGAATCAAAATATGTAGCACCCAAAATAATTTGTAATTTTGTCCCAATATTGTGAATTTCCCTATGTAATGACATTTGTATGGGAAACCCATCTCAAAAAACTGAAACATGCCAAATATTTCTAAATTATTCCCACTGTTGCAAATAAAAATATGAAATGGAATTTTTAAGGGAGACTTGAATTAGAATATGCAACAAACCAAATATTTCATATTTTTTTCCTAGTCATCTAAATTATACCATGCAACAACATTGGTATGGGAAACCCAACTCAAAATATGTAACACCCCAAACATTTTAAAAATTTGTTCTAGTGTTGTGAAGTATGCCAAATAATAAAATTGGTACAAGATCCTTCTCAAACTCTTCGATGTTATATCAATGGCATGATATCAATTAGACTATCAGTGTATCAAGTGTGTCCTTTTGCATTATGTGTGATCAAGATGTATTATGGTTAGTTATTAGTCTTGATTCGATTACCTTATTAGGGTGAATTAGAATTAGGTTCACTATGGCTCATGCAAGACCCCCCTTGG
>JARHVA010003042.1:2177500-2190000 GCA_037957365.1 Torreya grandis
TATTAGAGCACATTTTAACACTAAGAGATCTGGAGTGATTGATGTCATGATACATGTATTCTACAAATTTTCTCATGTTTGTATAAGTGAAATGACATGGTTAGAATGTATGTACTTTTATACATGGACTAAATTAGGAATCACTAAATTTAAATTACAAGATTCATTCCATTGGCAGATGGGAGATCTCATTAGAAACAATTCACTTTCTATTTTACTTACTATTGGGGTATAGTATCTAGCCATTATTGACCATTGGACCCAGAAGAGAGTATTATAATAAAATTATGAACTATTTTAGTTTATTTTACTTCTCTTTTAACTCATTAATGGATGTTTATATTAGTAAATTTTTATTATTCCTTGGTAAAAAATAACTATACATGAAAGAAATTTGTATGTATGTATGTTGTACATGGTAAATACATTATTAAATCTAATTTATTCACATTTTTAATGATTATTTATTATCTCATTGAGTGAATGTTACTCTAATAACATAATGTGTATATAATTAACAATATGATTTAAGTCTGCTTTACTCTACTTGCTTTCCGTCTTGTGTGAGTTTTGAATTTGGCCATGGCTATAGGAGACTTGAGGAGACTCCCTAAATCCTCTTACCTCTCCCACTTATTAAAATTTATCCCTAGGAATATCTTGAGATACCATCCTAATCTTGTGACCCAAGGTGACATGTCATTCCCAATCCATGGAAAAATGTCCTCTAGGGGGACAAGAACTATGAGAAGTAAAATTCTATCCCAGTGTTGTTAGAGTTGGAGGATGGTTTAGTTCTTAAAATCCCTAATTTTATACTAGAAATACTAGTTTCTTTAATGGAACAGATTTTGATGGGTATGTTTTTTGACTATAGACAAAATATTGATTTGGTAAGAAGATGGATGACTAATAAATGAAAGGTGAAAGGCAACATCTCAGTAAGTGCCATGGCTAGGGGGATGTTCCTCTTCAATTTCATGGATAAATAAGATCTCACCCAAATTATCATGAGGGGACCATTGGTGTATGGAATCCATATCCTCTCTCTTTACAAATGGAAATCAACGTTCGATGCTACTATTGATATAAACAAAATTACTCTAGTATGGGTGAGGCTTCGAAGTATCCCCTTGGAATATTGGGATGAAGAAGTGATCACCTGGATATAAAATACCTTTGATGACTTCATCAATTTGGATAATAATACCAAAAACAAGTCTATGTTAGTATTTTCCTACTTTTGTGTTAGTGTAGATATCAATAAAACCCTACCTAACTCCATTAATATTGAGTCTAAATTTGGCCAATGGACTTAGCCTCTTTAGCATGAGAATGCCATGATATTTTTCCATAACTATAATAGGAAAGGGTACCTCATTATTCAATGAAAATCTAAGGAAAATAGATCCATTATGTTGGAAAGCCAAAGTAATGGAGAAGAGGACTATCCTTTTAAAGAGGACATCTTATATATCATTAACATGGCCCAAAAAAATAATAAGATAAGGAAAGGAAAGGAAAGAATATAGAGGCATTTTAAAGACATGGTGAAAGACCCTGAGATTCCCACCTCTTAGGGAGAGGCTCGTAAGACTCCTAACATCAATTATCGATGGAAGGAAAAACTGATTGGCCAGCCTAGACTAAAGTCCCCCTCTTTGAAAAATATAGAAAGGGAAATACATTATGTGGCAAAGACTGATGTTGATATGATTTCATGGAGTTTTGAGTTGTCTAATGTGGAAAATGGTAGTTAATCTATCTTTAAAAGCATTAGAAGCCTAGTCAAAGTTGAAGGAATTGGTAGTAAAATACAAGTTTTCACTTCATGAGGGACTAAATCCATTAATCTAACCCTTGGTTTGAGAACTAGTAAGACTGATAATGATCTAGATCTGAAGGTTGGACCACTACTAAAAATAAATGTAAAGGTCAAGGAAGGAAAACTGTTGATGTTGGTGTGGATTCAAAAGTAGGAAGACCCACCTAGAGAGAAACTAGATAGAAGGCTGTAATAAAGGATATAACCATCAGAAAATAGATAAATTTGGATATTGGATATAGAAAATTCCAAGGCAAATGAAGATCCTATCATGGAATATTATAGGGCATAATAGCCCACAAAATTAATTCCTTATCAAGAACTACATATATGATAATAAAATAGATATCCTTTTATTGTAGGAAGTCAAGATGAAAGCTAAAGTATTTTAGCTTATTGTAAGATAAATATGGCCAAGCATGGAGTTTTGTATAAGTGATGCCTAAGGATCTTTAGGAGGTATTTTCACTATGTTTAATAGTAATTTTGTGAAAGGGAGGCTCATTTCTAGATGTGATAATAGTCTGAGTGTCAGGATGGTTACCCATAATAATTCTTGGAACATAGTCAACATTTATGCCCCTAATTGAAGAAATACAAGAAATGAGCTATGGGATATTCTTTCCTTTTTGATTGAAAGTAATAATGAGTATTATTCAATGCTTGTTATTGATTTCAATTTTCCACTCTATCCATCAGAGAAGACTAGTGGTATTTTAGACTATATTGATATCATGATTGACTTAGCTAAGTTTCATAATAATATGGGTCTAATGGGCCTAGATCCCCAAGTATAAGGTTTCACTTGGTCTAATCATAGGAGAGATGAGAATTTAATTCAAGTTAGATTGGAGAGGCTGATAGTCACCTCCAATTGGGATTACACTAGTGCCTATCTCCTTAAATCCCTCCCCAAGATGACTTTTGACCACAACCCTCTCCTCCTATTTTGGAAAGATAGAGTCAATAAGGGCCCTTTCCTCTTCAATTTTGAGTTAATTTGGACTTAACATCTATAATTCATATATCAATTAGCTATTTGGTGGAATATCATTGTCCATGGATCCCATATGTTTAGGTTGGCTCATAATCTAAATATCATAAAAACTAAGGTCAAAAATTTAGAATAGGTATACCTTTGGAAACATCTTTAAGAACAAAAGGAGAATATTTAACAACCTTGTTGATATTTAGATGTATATGGCCAATGATGATATCACTGATGATATGGTGTAGTGAGAGGATTCCCTGAGGAAGAAATGGAGTGAACTACTAAAAAGGAGGAAATCTTCTTGAAACAAAAATCTAGAGTGAATGACTCTAGGAAGCGGATAGAAATACTACCTTCATCCATCAATCATGCAAGAGGCATAGGAAGAGGAATAAAATTATCAGGTTAATGGATGAAAATGGATCTTTAATCTAGTTGGATACTCAAGTGGGGCAGGTGGCTACCACCTATTTTTAGAATTTCCTTATTGTTTAGGATAAAATGGAAAAGAAATAGTTAATCAACATTATCCATACCTGGAGGGATGGCTGCGAGTGGAGGAGGAAGCGGTGGTCGATCGACAGGCCCTAGGAAGGCAGCAGAGACACCTGGGGTGTATTCTCTTGGCCAGGATAGATTTTATACCAATGAGTGATCAAGACTTAGCAAAGTAAATGGATGTCTATTGAGGAGCCAGGATTGACCTATTTTGGTCATTCCACAAGAGGCAGTTTAAGAAGATGTTGATTACCTGTCATCACACACCTTGATTTGTAAATTTTTTGGCATTATGATCCCTCTGGTGGCCTTAAAAGCCTGGATTCATTGCTCCTGGGCCATTGAAGGAGATTTTGACATCATGTTGGCAGGAAATGGCTACTTTTTGGTAAGTTTTTCTTCTCTATCTGATAGAAATAACATTTTTGAAGGAGGCCCCTACTTCTACGAGTGGGTGGGCCTATTTTTTAAACCTTGGCATATGGGGTTTAATTTGGCTGATGAACTTCCAGCCTGTGTCCTAGTCTAGGTTCATCTTTCGTGGCTTCTGTTGGAATTTTGGTGGGAGGATATTCTTAGGCAGATTGGGGCTATGCTGGGTAAGCCAACGGCTATTGTACATCAGTCACTAGACAAGAAGATCATCTCGTATGCATGCATTTGTGTAGACATGGACCTAAATAACCCTTTACCAGATTCCTTAGAAATCTATATGGGCTCTTTGTCATGGATACAATAGCTTGACTATGAATCCATCCCCTTCAAGTGCAAAATCTACCACGTATATGGTCACCTACATCAGCAGTGACCTTTGGCGGCCAAAGCTAAAGAAACTAGTTCAGAATCCTTATTGATAAATACAGCTAATGCTAGGAAGGAAAATGGGTGTAGGACTCTGTTTGCAAATACTAAAACCCTACCTGATAAAATAGGCAAAGGAAAAAATGCAATTAATTCAAGTATGGCACAAGGGTCAGGAGACCATTTTCAGACAGGGACAGATGGCTTCACACCAATTAAAAAGAGAGCAAGAGGCTGTAGACCAAGGTGTGGTAGTGGTGATAGACAGGCGGACCTGGGGTTTAATAGATTTAAGGCCCTAGATTGTATGGCCATAGAAGATGGAATTCTAATGGAGGAACAGGGGGAAGAGGTGGAGCAACCTAGTTAGTTTTTAGAATTTAATGAAATCCTAAATTTGCAGGTTCAAGCACCTCTCGAATGCTCTCAAAAATAGGAGGGAGGTATGCCTGTGGCCCAGTGTGAGCTGATAGAGAAGGAAGTTAGATGGGTGGATTTGGTCAAGGAAGGGGAGGCTGGGAAAAAAGAAAAAGGAACTAGCAGTGCACTTGGACTTATGCAGAAACAATTCAAGAAAGTCACTTCGGCTGCTCCTTCCAAAGTTGGAAGAAGAAAGGACCAAGATAGACTGAAAATTACTGGTGATTTACTGGTGGAAGTTGGGGTTGTCAAAACCATGGATGAACATTTTCCCCATCCCACCCAATGATAGTCTTATCATGGAATGTAAGGGGTTTGAATAGCTCCCCTAAACAAAAATCTATGCGTAAATTGGTGTGGGACAATTCTCTAGATATTTTTTGTATTCAGGAGACTAAATTATTAATTGAATCATTTTTTGCTTGTATGTTAAATATCTATCCTAGAGGATAGTGGCAATGTATTGGTGGTTGTGGTAGCGTGGGAGGCTTAGCTATGGGATCGAACCTAAGAAAAATTCTACCAATTCATTGGATTTCAAGCATATCAACTTTAACAGTGATGGCTTCCTCTCTTGAAATTAGGGAATGGTGCCTGTTCACCAATGTATATGCACATGTCGATATTGCTGGACAATTGCAGCTATGGGACCACATTCGCTACATCTAAAAGTGTCATCAATTCCTTCCTTAGATTGTTGCCAGTGACTTTAATGCGGTGCTATGTTTAGAAGAGAAAAGGGGAGGATTGAATCGGTTAGGTCCCTCTGCTGAATGTCTTTGCCATAATGTTGAAGTGTTGTGCTTATCTAATGTTAGACACTCAAATGGGATATTCACATGGAACAATAGAAGAATAGGTAACACTGCCATTTCCAAATGCCTTGATAGATTTTTAGTTTCTTGTTTTTGGCAATCTAGTGCTATTTTTATCAATTCTAAAATTTTGGCCTAAAGGGGTTCTGATCACTGGCCTATCAAGCTATCCATTGGTTACATTGAGGGGCCTAAAAAGCCTCCATTAAAGTTTCAGATGATGTGGCTTAGAGACACATCTCTCCATGACCTCATGGCTTAGTGGTGGAGATAGGGAGGCCCTACATATGGCACAACTATGTATTCCTTTCTTAAAAAGCTCCAGTATGTTAAAAGAAAGCTCCAAGGCTGGAACAGAAGTTATTTTGGAAATTTACAATGCAGGAAGAAGAAGGCTCAAGAATAGTTACATGAAATAACCAGACAAATAAGAGAATGTAGTTTCTCGAAGGACCTTCATCTAGAGGAAGCTAGAGCTGCCAACGTCTTAGCGGAGTGGGAACTTTAGGAAGAAATCTATTGGAAGCAGAAGGCTCGCAATGATTGGCTATAAGAGGGAGATAAGAACACGGTCTTTTTCCATAATTCTGTGTAGGCACAGTGTAATAGGAATTTTATTACTTCTCTTGTCACTAAAGATGGAACTTGCTTAACCTCTTCCCAAGCTATTAGCAGAGAAGCTGTCTGGTACTTTTTAAAACTTTTTACTAGTGACCCTACACCAGATGAAGGGGTAGAAAATATAGTTTTATCATGCATTCCTTCATTGGTGAATGAGAGAATGAATGAATGCCTTATGCGGCCAATTGTTTTGACAGAAGTGGAGGAGGTTGTTTTCATCATGAAGAGAGGTAAAGCCCATGGACCTGATGGATTCCCGGTTGAATTATTTCAAGACTTTTGGGATATTATAAAACAAGACTTGATGGATGTGATACCGGAATCGTATTCCAGTAGAGAAATGGTCATAGCATTGAATGCCATGTTCTTGGCTCTTATTCTGAAGAAGGAATAGGCTGATAAGTTGGAGATGTATAGGCCCATTGCACGTTGTAATGTTATTTACAAAATCATCTCTAAAATTATAGCACAAAGGTTGAAAGGGCTCCTCCCTAACCTTATATCGGAGGAAAAAAGAGGCTTTGTAGCAGGAAAGCAAATCTTGGACGGAGTGGTGATTGCATCGGAAGCAATTCACTCTATGAATACTTCTCAGAAGAAGGCTATGTTTATTAAGCTTGACCTTGCCAAAGCCTATGACAGAGTTAGCTGGAGTTTTCTGAGAAAAATCCTCTTGTCGTTTGGCTTCAATCAAGATTGAATTAGCTAGGTGTTCAGTTGTATTACGATGCCTTCCTTTTCACTCCTTATAAATAAAGCACCTTCAAAGCTTTTTGGTGCCTCAAGAGGCCTTTGCCAAGGGGATCCGCTCTCACCTTACTTGTTCATCATTATGGCTGAGGGGCTTGGGTGGATTTTCAAATTTTGGGTCTCCCAGAATACTCTACAGGGCTGGAAATGGGGAAATGGGATCAATACCCTGAATCATCTCCAATTTGTCAATGATACTACTTTAGCAGGTAAAGCTCAAATCCGAGAAGCGGAAGCTTTCTGTCACACCCTTGAAAATTATTTGGAGGCTTCGAGACAAAAGATTAATGATCACAAGTCTTCCATCTTTTTCTTTAACATGCCAGAGTCTATTCAGAGAAGGATAGCAGCCATTCTGAGATTTCAAATTCAAACACTTCCTTTGATTTATTTAGGCATTCCCATTGTGGTGGGGCAGCAGCCTAGGCTTTTTTGGTAGAATGTCTTGGACAAGCTAAGATGAAAAATTAGCCATTGGACCCACAGATGGCTTTCCATTTCTGGTCATGTGATTCTTCTACAATCTGTTATTCAGGCATTGCCCATTTACCAGTGCATGATTCAAATTGCCCCAGTCTATTTCCTAAAAGAATATGATGCCCTCTCTAGGAGATTTCTATGGAGCGAGAATCTCCAAAATACTAAATGGAGCCTAATCAATTGGGATATGGTGTGTAGACCAAAGCAGGGAGGGGGCCTTGGATTGCACTCAGTTATCTTGGGCAGCCAAGCCTTGGCTGCCAAGTTATATTGGAGGTGGTGCTCTAATCAATCTACCCTTTGGGCTAGAATTTTGACTGCTAAGTACTTTCCAGACACTAAGCCCCAAGACATATCCAGATTTCCTCTTGAAGGTAGAGGATTGATGGTGTGGAGTACCCTTAAGGTTGGAGCACAGTTATTAAAGCAGAGCCTTTTCTGGGTGTGCAATAGTGGGATTGAAGCTTTATTCTGGGAATATTATTGGGATGGTGTGCCACCCCTATTAGTTTCACATCCTCATTTATAGCTTCTAGCTGAGTTCTTTCTTTCAGCTGGTTGGAACACTGTGATGCATTATAAGGAGGCTGACAGCATGGGCATGGCTATTGGATACAGATTGAAAAATTCCTTCGATTGGCCACCGGGAGGATCAATAGAGGATAAAAGTGAGTTAAGCCAAATCCTTGAGTCTAGAGGATGCAATTTTGTACAATGACATGATGTTCTTTCCTGGGGTGGTGATGCTACAGGCCAGTATTCTATTTTGTCAGGATATACTATATTGATTAAGCAAACTTTCAATGGTGATCAGTTCTTATGGGGGAAAAAAGTTTGGAGCCAGATTTCTTGGCCCAAATGTAACTTTTTTTAGTGGCTTCTTACACATAAAAAATGCCTCACCTGGGATAATTTATGTAAGCGTGGATTTCAGGGGCCATCTATCTGTGTTTTTTTCTATAGTAGTGAGGAGACAGGGGCGCATTTATTCTTTCAATGCCCCTTCGCTAAATAGGTCTGGCACCTGTGGTGGAATGCCTGGGGTACCCCCTATCGACATGTCCATTCACTGAGCAAATTCTAGAATAAATTTGGGCCTGTTCCAGCAAGGAGTTCTTTGTTACAAAATGCTTGGATTGTTGACCCATCTTTTATTTTATGGAATTTGTGGTTAGAAAGAAATAGGAGAATCTTCAAGGGAGCACATTTAGAATTGAGACAGTTGTGGTCAAAAGTCCTAAACTCGTTGCAAGAAAATTTGCACGCTAAGTGTATGAGTGGCACTGACTTGGACACTGAGGAGGCTGGGCAATTCAAGCGCTTGGGCCTGGCTCTAAGCCCCAGCAGCAAATTGGGGACATGTAGAGGAGCACAAAAAGGAAATAAACAAAAAGTGCGACCATTCAATAGAGCAGGCCATTGGACCCACCCTGAGTTTGGGGTTATCAAAATAAACACGGATGGGTCCTCACAGGGGAACCCAGGTGAGGTTGGAATTGGTGGTATTGGCTGGGATAGCATTGGGAGCATCCAATTTCTTTTTTCGATCTACAAAGGATGCCATACAAACAACCTTATGGAAGCCATGGCAATTCTTGAGGCATTGAAATTTTATTGTCAACGTGGATGCTATAATATCATCTGTGAATCAGATTCACAAGTTGTGATTAACTTGGTGAATAATTGTGATGCAGGTAAAGTGGATTGGCATCTTAATCTTATTGTTCATCAAATTAGGCATTTTAGTACCTTTTTGAATTCTATTGCTTTCAAAGATGTTCCACAGGAATGGAATGGTGTTGCTGACTGCCTTGCCAAATGGGCTTCAGAGAATGGATCCATTTGGAGTATTATTGATCTGAGAATGCTCCCAGCTAGTATGTATCAGGAATTGGTTCATTTGGTGAACCAGGAGAATGATTTGTAAATCTAGTCTTTTAATTTTCTTAATAAATTTTTACCCCTTTTAAGTTCAACATTATCCATACCCAACTAAATGTTGAAGATAATAATCTCTATACAAAACCTATGCCTAAATAAGAATTAAGGGCTTGCCTCTTTTTGATGGATGCTTTCAAGGCCCTAGGCTTAGATGGTTTCCCTTCAAATTTTCTCCAAGAGTACTGGGTGATAATGGGGTAAGATGTTACTAGGGTGGTTATAGATTTATTGAAGTCTACAAAATTATTGAAATATCTTAATCACACATTATAGTGCTTGTTCCAAAGAAATTAGATCCTATTTGTATGGGTTAATCCATGCCCATTAGCCTTTGTAATACTATATACAAGATATTCTCTAAGATTTTGTTATGTAGACTACTACTGATCCTAGATCATTTGATCAGTAATAATTGTAAGGGTTTTTTCCCCAGTAGACAAATTTTAGATGTTATATCCACTAATGAATTCATTCATTTCATGGAGAGAAAGAATTTACATGGGATGGTCTTCAAACTGGACATCTCTAAGGCCTATGACAAAGTGGATTGGGACTTTCTTTTTAAAATCCTTGAAAAAATGGGGTTCCAACATAAAATAATACAACTCATCAAAAATTATGTCACCACTATTAAGTAATTCATCTTTGTTAATATTGTTTCTAGGGGTTTCTTCAATTTTAGGAGGGGTCTTAAGTAAGGTGACCGCTTGTCCCCCTACATATTGATACTCATGGTTGAGGTTCTTATTAGAATTTTTATGAAGTTGATGGGATCCTACGAGATTAAAGTTAATAAACATACCTCAACAACTGATCCAGATTCCATTTAGTAGTTTAGGGATGAGACTACACTCTTTAAATCTACCTTAGTGGTGGAAACTAGGAAATGGATGAAGGTTCTCAAGGATATAAGGATGCATCTATGCAATGTATCAACTATGAAAAGAGCCTAGTCTATTTCAACACTCTAATGGACCTTCAATAAAAAATCATGGGGGCCCTTGGCTATTCAAGTGATGAGATCCTAATAACTTACCTCAACCTTACCTTAGTTGTTAAATATGTTCCTCCCTTATATTGGAATTATATTATTTAAATAATTAAAAATAAATTGGTTTCATGGAAAGGAAAGCTATTGACACAAACTAAAAAATATCAACTTTTGAAGGCCTCCCTTGAAGGAATTCCCATATAATTCCTTTTCCTCTTCAAAATCACAAAATATATTTCAAATAAATTTGAGATAATTTAAAGGAATTTCATTTGGTTTGGGGTGGAAGAGAAAAATATAATAGCCCTAGTTAGTTTGGATAAATTATGTAGACCTAGATTACAAGGAGGTCTTGTGATTAGAAAAATTCATTTGACCAACAAATCCCTCTTAGCTAAGATTGGGTGGAATTTATTGATTAGAAACAAGGAGTGGGTTATTATTAATATGACAAAGTATCTATCTAATAATAACCCTAATGATTTCTTCCACACCATTGGTATCCCTAGAGGTTCGATGATTTGGAATAATGTTATAAAAGTAAAATCTTACTACTATAGGTAATTAAGTGGAAGTTGGGAGATGGAATAAACATCAAATTATAGGAAGATAACTAGCTAAAGAACACCACTCTGGATTAAACATCAAATTTTGGGAAGATAACTACTTAGAAGTGGTGACTAGAAATAGTTATCGAACTACTGTTAGGACTAGAATGACCTTCTCCTGATTGCCAAGGAGTTTCAACTCCTTTTTAGAGGATGCATGATTATTATATTCCCAATAAAGGATAAATTATTTTGGGGAAAGGACAAAATGGGATTTTTTACAGTCAAATCAGCTTATAATATCCTATTAGAGTCTAATGAGGACTCAAAATTTTAGAGTAGAGTTTAGAATCACAACCTTATTCCCAAGATAAATCATTTATGATGGCTTATAATACATAATAAGATCCTTAATATGGATAATATATGTATTAGAGGCTTCTAAATCCCTAGATATTATGCAATTTGTATAGAGGAATTATCAATTTCCCACCTCTTACTACATTATGAGTTCTCATGGGAGCTTTGGAGCTTTGTTATGTAAAATATTAGAGTCTTCTAGATCATGAATCATGACCTCCTAGATGTAATAAGGTGTTGGTTACCACCCTTTTTTATTCTTATATGAAAAGAGATATGGTCTCATAAGATCCTTAATATGGATAATATATGTATCACAGGCTTCTAAATCCCTAGATATTAAGCAATTTGTATAGAGGAATTATCAATTTCCCACCTGTTACTGCATTATGAGTTCTCATGGGAGCTTTGGAGCTTTGTTATGTAAAATATTAGAGTCTTCTAGATCATGAATCATGACCTCCTAGATGTAATAAGGTGTTGGTTACCACCCTTTTTTCTTCTTATATGAAAAGAGATATGGTCTCATATTCCCCCTATCCTAATTTGGGAACTCTAGAAGGATGAAATAATAGGTTATTTAGAGATAAATAAAAATATCCTAAGGAGGTCTTCTGTATGTTTGTTAAACTACTATAGGAAAATATCTCTAGCAACACATTGGAAGCTTATAAATTTCCTCCAAATAAGCTTAAATATAGTATCATCAATCAATGGAATGTCCCCACCCACATTTATAGAATTGATAAATCTAAGGGTATTGTTCATGCTACCACTAACTTTGATCCCCCTGATGATGGATGGATGAAGCTCAATTTCAATGGGACTACCAAAGGTAACCTAGATCATGCAAGTGGGGATGGTGTCCTATGATCCAATAAGAGGGAGATTTTAGCTACCTTTACTACTGGGTTTGGGTAGAATTATAATAATTTTTCTAAGGATATGACCCTCATTTAGGGTCTTAAGTTGGCTCTTGACATTATCATTTAAAATATCATATTCAAAGGTGATTCCAAACTTACATTGATGTTGTTAAAGATAAAGCTAGGGTAGGCTGGTAGATTTATGACAACATTCAAGATATATAGAAACTCCTTATTTGCTTTAAAGGATTTGAGGTTAAGCATATTTATAGGGAAGGAAACTAAGCGGTGGATGATATAGCCAACTTGAGAATTGGCCTTTTCCATTTAAGGTGTTAGAGGAATCTAAATAATCTACCTACTAATGTTAGAGATCACCATAAAATGGATGCCTAACCTCTTTTGACCTAATGACCTTTATAAAGTGATATAGTTTAGAATATATTTTAACATATATTCTAATTAGAGGATCCAAGATTAACATTCTTCATTTGAAGGGATGAATAGAGGTGGTCATAAATATGGGTAAAATGATAAATTTTTCACTTTAAGTGATGAGAAATACCACATCAACAAAATTTAGATCAACAAAA
>JARHVA010003042.1:2195000-2201540 GCA_037957365.1 Torreya grandis
CTAGATTTTTATTAATTCAAACATCTTTCTTGAACTCGTTGAGTATCCATATTATGTTAATTTGGTTCCAAAAATTTGAATTATATCATTCATGGTGTTCAACAACAATATCTAATTCTTAAATGGGAGTATAACATGATAATTATTGTGATCAAGCCCAAGTAACATTTGATAATAGGTGTAAATAATATTATATATAAATCCATATTTATTTAATATTTACATATTAAAATGGTATTATGTAGATAAGTAGATTAAATAAACAAATGTGACTATTTAATCATAATGTAGAATAAATAGATAATTTGTTTCAAATATTTCCATTCCTATATTTGTACATATTAATAAACATATATATATGATCATATTTATATTTTAATATAAGTTAAAATCATATTACTAGTTTTATAATAAATTTACTATATTTAGTTACTTTATTTTCTTAATGCAATAATTAACCTAATCCAATTAAATATAATGACAAACACACAAATAAATTAAAATAGAAGAGCGGAAACTGTAACCCTAAAAATAAAATAAAATAATGTAGAAGAATCTTTTTAATTAAAATTTAACCTAATGGGGAGAGGAGGAATTTTGGAGATTTGTTAAAGAGAAGAGCAGGTGGAGGGAGAATGAATAATGAAGATAGATAAGGAAGGAATGATGATTAAGAATTAATCAAGTGGCTTCAACAAAACAAGCAAGGGGTTTCTTCTTCTTTTACATCTCTAAATTTCTACAAACTAATGAACATATTGAATATAGGATGAAAATATAGAGTTTACTTTTGAAAAAAAAAGGAATGTGTGTGTGTGTGTGTGTGTGTGTGTGTGTGTGTGTGTGTGTGTGTGTGTGTGTGTGTGTGTGTGTGTGTGTGTGTGTGTGTGTGTGTGTGTGTGTGTGTGTGTATTAGTATTAAAAAAATTGTATGGGAAACCTAACACCGAATTTCCAACACCCCAAATATTTATAAAATTTTTTTAGTGTTGTAAATTACATGATGTAAGGACATTGTTATGATAAACTCAACTAAAAATATGAAAAACCACAACTATTTTTAGAATTTGTTAATGTTGTGCATTTTATAGAACAAAATCGATACAAGAAATCCAAATCAAAATATACAATGCCCTAAATATTTTTGAAATTTTTTCTACTGTTAGGAATTGTACTATGTAATGACATTGGTACAAGAATCTTGACTCAAAATATGCAATGCCTTAAATATTTTAAATTTTTTTACTAGTGTTGTAAATTTTGTATGGAATGACTTTGGTATAAGAAAAATAGCTCAAATTATGAAACATCCCTAAAATTTATGAAAATTATCCTAGTGTTGACAATTACATCACACAAAAACATTGGTATGGGAAACCTAATTCAAAATATACAACACCAAAACTATTTCTAAAATTTTGTGTAGTGTTGTGAATTGATATGTATGATGATATTGGTATTGGAAAACTAACTTGAAATGTGAAATACCTAGATTATTTATGATGTTAATCCTACTGGTGTGAAGTACTCCATGCAACAAAATTAATATGGGAAACTTGACTCCAAATATTAAACAGCCAAAATATCTCTAAAATGTGTCCCATTATTAAAAATTGTGAGGTACAATGACATTTTTATGATAAACCTAAATCAAAATATGAAACACCCCAAATAATTATGAATTTTTGTCCTAGTGTTATGAATTAAAATGTGTAACAACATTGTAATGGTAAACCATACTCAAAATATGCAACATCTTAAATATTTTCAAAATTCATCCTAGTGTTACGAATTACACTATGCAATGACATTGATGCAAGAACCCCAAATCAAAATATTAATCACCCTTAATATTTACAAATTTTTTGTATTATTTTAATTTATTGTGCACAATAATATTGGTATAGGAAACCTTACTAAAAATGTGTAATAACACAAATGTTTATTAAAATGTTTCTAGTGATTTGAATTGGACTAGATAATGACATTTGTAGGGGAAACCTAGCTCAAAATATGTAACACCAAAAATAGTTCCAAAAATCATCCTAGTGTTTTATATTATACCATGTAATATAATTGTTATAGGAAACCTAACTCAAAATACACAACAACCAAAATATTTAAAATTTTTGTCATGGCATTATGAATTGTGCTACATAACAACATTGGTAAAGTAAACCCAACTCAAAATATGTAACACCAAAAAAATTTAAAAAATTTGTCCAAATGTTGTGGATTTCATTACACAATGACATTGGTATGATAAACTTGGCTCAAAATATGGAAAACACAAAACATTTTCAAAATTTGTCCTAGTGTTCTAAATTGTGACATGAAACACCATTGGTATGGGAAACCTGATTTGAAATATGCAACCCCTCAAAAAAAATTTAAATTTGTCCCAATGTTGTGAATTTCACCATGCAACATAATTGGTATGGGAAAATTGACTCAAAATATACAACACCCAAAATATTTTTAAAATTTGTCTCAGTGTTAGGAATTGCACCGTGTAATGACATTTGTACATAAAACATGACTCCAAATATGTATCATGCCAAATACTTATAAAATTTTTCCAAATGTTGTGAATTATACTACTTAATGATGTTTGTATAATAAATTTGTCAAAAAAATGCAACAACTAAAATAATTTATAAATTTATCCAAGTGTTACAAATTATGTTACACAACTCAATTAGTATAAGAAAATTGACTTAAAATATGAAACACCCCAAATATTTTGAAAATATGTCCCATTGATGAATATTGTGACATATAATAACAATATAATGGGAAATGAAAATCATAATATGCAACACACCAAATATTTTCAAAATTTCTCATAGTGTTGTGAATTATGTCACACAATGACATTAGTATGGGAAACCTAAATAAAAATATACATCACCCAAATATTTTTAAAATGTGTCCCACTATTGTGATTCTTTTATGCAAAATGACATTGTTATAGTAAATATGACTCAAAATATGCAACACTCCAAATATTTTTGAATTCTTTCCTAGTGTTATTAATTGCATCATGCAATCACATTATTAGGGAAAACCTGACTCAAAATATGAAACACCCCTAATGTTTCAATAATTTTTCCTAGTGTTTTTATTTGCATCACAAAATTATATTTGTATGGGAAACCTTACTCAAAATATAAAATACCCTAAATATTTCTAAAATTTGTCTTGGTGTTGTGAATTGAATCACATAATAACATTACTATAGGAAACCTGACTCAAAATATGTAAAACCTAATATATTTACAAGTGTTATGAATTATGTCATGAAATGACATTGTTATGGGAAACTTAACTCAAAATATAAAATAACATTGCTATGTGTGTTGTGAAATATTTTTCAAAATTGATCCTAGTGTTGTGAAATGTATTATTCAACAACATTGGTATAAGAAACCTCACTCATAATATGAAACAAACTAAATATTTCTAAAATCTATCCCAATGTTACAAATTTCACTTTGAATTGACATCAGTATGGGTAAATGACTAAAAATTATGAAACACTCAAAATATTTATAAAATGTGTCCTAGTTTTATGGATTACTACACACAATGACATTTGTATGGGAAACCTGACCCAAAATATGTAACATCCCAATTATTTTTGAAAAATTTCCTAGTGTTCTAAATTACACCATGCAAAAAAATTAGTATGCAAAAATTAATTCCAAATATGTAACAACCAAAATATTTATGAAATTTGTCTCAGTGTTGTGATTTGTACCATGCTACAACATTGGTATTGGAAAACCAACTCAAAATATGCAACACCCAAAATGTTTTTAAAATTTGTCCCAATATGTAAAGTTACACCATACAACAACATTAGTATATGAAACCTCACCCAAAATATGCAACACCATAAATATTTATAAAGCTTATCCCAATGTAAAAAATTGTGTTGTACAAAATATTGTTATGGGAAGACAAACTAAAAATATTTAATACCCCAAATATCAATGAAGTATATCCCATTTTTATGAGCTTATATACATAACAACACTAAAACATGTAATCCAACTCAAAATATGTAACACTCTAAATATTTCAAAAATGTGTTCTAGTGTTATGGATTATGCTACACAATGACATTATTATGAAAAACCCAATGTAAAATATGAAACAATCCAAACATTTTTTTGAAAATTTTCCCAGTGTTATCAATTGATACACATAATGATAGTGGTATGAGAAACTGACTAAAAATTTGGAAAACCCAAAATATTTCAAAATTTATTACCAATGTTTTTAATTGCTATATGCAATGACATTGGTAGGGGAAAATTGAATCAAATTATTCAACACCAAATATATTTATGAAGTCCTAGGCTACAAATTACATCACGGAACAACATTGGTACATGAAACCTAGCTCAAAATATGAAAAACACAAAATATTATAAAAAATATTCCCAATGTTGTGAATTGTATCATGAAATGATTAGTATGGGAAACCTAACTCAAAACATGCAAGGCCAAAAATATTTCTAAAAATTTCTCTAGTGTTGGGAATATACCTACATAAAGACACTCATTAGAGAAACCTAACTAAAAACTCACAGCACCACAAATATTTGAAAAAATTATCCCTATGTTGTGAATTTCACTATGTAATGATATTGGTAAGGGGTACCCAATGTGAAATATGTAACACCAAAAATATTTATAAAATTTGTGTAATGACATTGGTACAGGTACCCAATGTGAAATATATAATACAATAAATATTTTTGAAATTTCTCCAAGTATTTCAAATTTTGTTGTGTAACAACATTGGTATGAGAAGCTTGACTCACAATATACAACACTCTAACTATTTCAATAAATTATCCCAGTGTCATGAATTATGGTGTGTAATGAAAATTTTAAATGAAACATGACTAACAATATGTAACACCCAAAATATTTATAAAGTGTTTTTGAGTTTTGATAATTGTGATGTGAAATGACATTGGTAAGAAAAACCTAACTCAAAATATACAACACCCAAAATATTTTTTAATTTTTTCCCAAAATTACAAATTATGATGAAAAACAACATTAGAACCATAAACTATACTCAAAGCATGAAACACCCTAATGTTTTTCAAAATTTGTCATAGTGTTTCAAATTTCACCATGCAATGACATAGGTACATGAAACCAAACTCAAGATATTTAACACCCCAAATATTTATAATTTTTTTCCCAATGTTGTGAATTGTGAATAATTATATTGGCACAAGAAATCTGATAGAAAATATGTAACAACACAAATATTTTTAAAAAATTGTGAATTGTGACACACATTGACATTTGTCATAAACTCCTAACTCAAAATATGTAACACCCAAAATATTTATACAATTTATCTCAGTGTTGTGAATTGTGATGTGTAATTACATTGGTATAAGAAAATTGACTCAAAATATAAAACACCACAAATATTTCTAAAATGTGTCTGAGTGTTACAAATTACATTGTATAATGACATTGGTATGGGAAACCTAAATTAATATATGCAAAACTTTCAACAATTTGTCATAGTGTTGAGAATTGCATTATAAAATAATATTGGTATTATAAACTTACTCAAAATATGTAACACCCCAAATATTTCCATAATTTGACCCAATGTTCTGATTGTGCCATATAAAAAAATTGGTATAGGAAACTTGATTCAACATATGTAACACCTCCAATATTTCCAAAAGTTTTTCGAGTGTTGTGAATTACGTCACATAATGATATTCATAATGGAAACCCTAGTCAAAATATGAAACACCCAAAATACTTTAAAACATTTTCCAAGTGTTATGAATTTAAACACATAGTGACATTGGTATGGGACACCTGACTCAAAATATGCAAAACCTAAAATATTTATTAAATTTTAACAAGTGTTATAAATTGAACTATGAAGTGACATTACTATGGGAAATCCATCTCAAAATATTAAAAACCCCAAATATTTGACTCAAAATATTTGGGGTGACGTATATTTTGACTCAAGTTCATGTACAATTGTTGATTCAAATCACAATTCACAATACTTAGATAAATTTTGTAAATATCTTGGGTGTTGCATATTTTCAATTAGGTTTTTTGTACCAATTTCATTCCATGGCATAATTTTCACCAATGTGACAAATTTCTAAAATATTTTGTGTGTTACATATTTTTAGTTGGTTTTCCCAAACCAATGTCATTACATGGTGAAATTTATAACACTTGGCCAAATTTTGGAAAAATTTGTGGTGTTATATTTTTTGAGTTTTTTTGTACCAATGTCATTTTTTATCATAATTTGTAACACTAGGACAAATATTGGAAATATTTGGGTGTTGCATATTTCAAGTTGACTTTCCCATACCAATGTTCATGTATGGTAAAATTCACACTTATGGGTCAAATGATTTTAAATATTTGTGTGTTGCATATTCTAAGTTGGGTTCCCTATACCATTGTCATGATATATCATAATTTGAACCAATGGGACAAATTTTGGAAATATTTGGGTGTTAA
>JARHVA010003043.1:0-87500 GCA_037957365.1 Torreya grandis
TAAGACGTACCTTGAACCAAAAGACATTTAAATTTTTTAAAACTCATCTGATATTTCTATGCATAATAGTTTCTAGATTTTTACTTTGGTGTGCATTTTTTTGAGGGACTACTCAATGTCATCCTTTATATTATGGTTTATAAAAGACCAACCCCTGATAGCTATTAGGGTCACAATTTTTGGGATCCCCCATATGATTACCTCTTGAATTATTCTATTCCTACATGAAATCTTCTCATGTATATTCTTTTTGGTCCCCCATTTTCTCAGATTTAGTCTCCAAGAAAAATATGTCATCCTTACCTGAATCTTAATGTTCAATGGTGAAGTTTATTTCCTCCATCAATACCTTAGACCAACAGGTTTTCTCCATTCTTTAATGTAATCATAATGATCCCTTGGTGGGTAATTTCCATCAAAGGATTGCCCTTGAAATTTGTGGTTGAGGCTTCCATAAATTTAAGGATAAAAAGGGTAAATTGATAGTATGACCCATAAAATGGTTAAGCAAATGAAAATTATGTGATAAAATTCCCATGTTCTTCCCTTATATCATTATTTGTAAACACTCATTTGACCATTTTTTGGGTAAATCCACCCCTCATGAACCCTTTCTGGCTCAAAAATTTTAGATTCTTTTTCTTCCAACAATGGATTAATTACAATTAATTAATATAGAATTTATAAAGAAAGAAATCACTTAGTTGATATGCTATTATATTTTTCTCACTAACTATTCATAAACATATGAAATAATATAAAATTGTTATGTGGTTATTCAACTTAGGAGAATAAAAGTAAAAATATTCTAGGATGCTATTAATAAATACTTCGGTACATTTTTTAACTAGATATGTCCAATTATTTAAAGGAATTGTCCCTATGTAATTTACCATTATTTTCTACCAAAAATTAGTAGACCTACATATCAAGATGATTTTTGGATGATTTTTTTTATCTCATTTATCTGCATAGATCATAATTTTGTCTCTCCCTTTCCTTGGAACCTTATATTCAATTTTGGCATAGGTTATAAACATAGGTTGGATAGCCCCAACCACACCCTACTTAATGATTGAGCATTTCCTATGATCTAATACTTTAAAGAGGGATTAAAAAAATGTATTTATCCTACCTATATGTATGTGTTATCAATAGTGTTATGTTAGAATGTAATGCATATGTTTGGATTTTGACACTTGAAAACATGTAACTTTGAATTTGTAGTTTTTGTTCAAAATTATATTTATATTTATGATTTGAGGTTTTTTATATTTTAATGCTTTTGGATAATATCTCAAGGATGTGAAAATGTATTTATCAATATGTAAGTGGTTTTATAGGTAGTGATCAAGTGAATAATACCTTAGGATTGCCTTATATATAAATGAATATTTGGGTAGTTTACCCTCATAATTGACATGTGAAACATGTAAGATGAATTAAGAGAGAAATTTCAACTTGAAAAATAGTTGTTTGAGGAATTTGGGACATTATTAATAATTGCTAATGTTTGTCTATTATTGGTACTTTTTAGGAAGGAATAAAGAGTGATATATGGTATGGTGATATGATGCCTTAGGATAAAAGAGCATTATGACCTAAACTAGAGATATCCTATATAATAATGCCAAAATAATGGGTTAGCCATGCTTATAGATAGATGAATTACCAAGAGAGAATGTGAGTGAGAGTAAAATGTTTATGAAAAATTCATTTATGTCAAAGATATATCCAAACTGATGTTTTCATGTGTCTAATACCAAATTTATGTGTCTATGTATCTAGTATTAAATATGCTAGATTAAAAAGATAAACTATATAAATGTGTTATGTATGTTTAACATAATCTAATGTTAATAGGTATTAGCCAAGGTATCTGTCTTGTTCCATGAACAACCTACAAGGGAAGATGTAGAAATCAATTTCTACTTATGATATAAAATTTAGAATGATAAAAATAATCAAACTATTTAAAATTTAAAGATCTAAGGAATGAATACAAATATTTTTAGTGAAAACATAGATTCCCTCTAAATTATTTTTAGAATATGGCTATTATTACCTAAGGTGATGATAATGATAAAGAAAATTAATTTATAATAGAAATACCTAAAGCACCCATTAGAGACTAATAAGCTATATCAGTTGAGTGACACATAAACCTCAACTACACTACTAAAAATGTCATCATAATTACTTTGATGGAACCCCATTCTAGTTTTTTATGTAAAAATTTGATCCATTTACGAATATCATATGTAATCATGGAGCTATTAGAATAATTGTATGTAAATATAAATTAACCACTACATATACATTTTAAATATATAATGCTTATTTATAACTATTTTTACTCATCAATAGAAATATAAAATTTCATTCATGAATAACATCCATAACGCAAAATATGATCCAACATATTATAATTCTATGTTTCAAAACAATCCAATTCTTAAATATAAGGAAAATCATACTACAAATTAGGCTAAAACTATGGTTAATGTGGTTCTAAAACTTACTAATAGGCTTGTATTATTAGATCATGAAACGAAGAAATTTGCATGATTATCATAATCCTCTCATAAGGTGTTTAAAAAATTGATTCAAGTCTAATTTCATATCTTTGCATTTTCTAATGAAGATTGATATGATGAAGGAACAACCAAAGGTGTTGGATATCAATGAATATTATGTTTGGTATAGGTATGTAGGACATTCTAATAATATATTTCAGGGTTTGAGACATAAGATGAAATATTTAATTAACGATAACACTATTGATGCTAATCATGATAATACACCTACAAATGATATGGTTCCATAATCTAGTTTAAAACCTAAGATATTTTTGGATCCATTTTGATAACATGCACTAAAAGAAACTAAGGTTAATCATAAGGTACATCTAACTTATAATAAGTATCATATTCTTACTTATCATTCTTTTAAATTTGAGAAGGCCCATTATATATATATGGTATTATCAGTACACTTAAAGATATAAAATCATAAAGACCTTAAATCACATTTGATGAAAATGATATTATTGGTGATTATTATTATTATTATGTGTCTTTTTCTATAGTGATTTCATTAAATTTAATCCTATATATAATTTTATGGTGGATAATGATTCAATTGAGAATATATGTACTATGAGATTACTTACAAATGTTTGGTACTAATTTAACAATTTTGGGAATATTAGTCTATTATTCCTAATTTAGTTAAAGGGTCTAAGCAAAAAAATCAATCAATAGTTATGCCATAATTAAATTACTAATTTGTTAATTTTGATTGTTTTTATACTTTCTAAAAATATAAAGTGAATAGAGAGAAATATAACTTAGCTTAGAACTATGTTGATCCAATTCAGACAGAGGCTAATATTAACTGTGTGAAACTAGTACAATATCATAAACTAAGATATAGACTTTGTTTTTTAATTATACATGAGCACTAAAACTAGATAGGACTGGCACTGGAATTGCATTCCACCTGTACCATTATTTTTCCTAAGGATCTAAGCTTTATAGGTTTTGTTTAGTAGGTCTGTGTGACCCTGTCTATGAAGTTTTGGTAGCTGGATGTCTGTAGAGCTCCTTATAGAGAAGATTATTTATTCAAATCCTATCTTCCATTATGATTTGACCAATTTTGAGTAAGAAGGTGAGGTTAATGTGTGAAATATACACTACATGTTTTTCACACCTTGTGTGTGGGCACACTTCCTACATACTAATACTCTGAATAGGGATCAAGCCATATATAGTTCTCCCACTTGATGTGATTTGTGTAATTGAGTATATGAAAATGTAGAATGCTAAACTAGATAAGCTTGAGGTGGCTAGGGACTATTGTAGGGACTTGAATGAGATTTTAAGTGTGTTGGTTGGTTGTATGCAAATAATAGGGAAGATTAATTGAGTAGTCTTGCTTGTATTCTTACTTTCTTAGTGATATTTGCCAACCCTTTCCAAATGATATTTGTATGGGCTTTTATAGGGATATATTGGTCATTGATTAAATTTTATCACATTAGGTCGACAAGGATAAAAATGTAAAACCAAAAATAATTGACTATTGTGTCCAAAAAAAGACTTGGAGAACATCACTAAAAATGGATATGAGTGGCATTAGTGATAGAGTTCTAGTGTGGCAGTATTGTCCTAAGTAGACGAGACCTAGGGGGATGGATTTATCTTGGAAAGAGGAGTCCTGAATCAACTAAGATCAAGTATATAAGGCTATGAATAATTGAGAATCAGTGAAAACAAGCCTAAGAGGGTCATAAGAGAAAGCATGAGGGACCTATGGGTTAGGTATCATTAGCCCTACTCAAGTTACCATTTTTTGCATTTTATATGACTAAATTTCCCCCCCTTTATTCTATTGATGCAACAAAATGAAATACTAAGATAAAAGAAAAAATAAAAAATGTACCTAAACTTCCCTTCAAGGGTGAAGCCCATGAAGCTATGTGATGTTGGGTGTGCATAGAAAGAGCACACTGTGAAGTGTAAATTTGCAAGTGAAAAAAAATAGTAGATTAGTTCTTACTAGATATGCTATATATAAAATAAGAATATATAAATTTGGGTAAGAGAGAGAGGAAAATAAATAAATGAATAAACCTCACCAGGTATGTGAAGTAATACAAAACATGTTGTGTTATTGAGTGATGCTAGATTATGCTGAGTAATGCTAGGTGTTGTACCAAGAGTAATATCATAAACAAAGATGAGTGTTTAATTCCCTAGAAGTAGATCAAGAATGCAAAGGTTGGACCTTTATCTCCATCATCACTTGTTAAGTGATGTTAGGTGGTCATACATATTTTGATTGATGTTTGGACTATGTGTCCAATCCCTCTGGATAGGTGGATCAAGAATACAAAGGCTATCTAGTCCTTTGGCTCCATTGTTTCCCTATGAAGTGAAGTTATAAACTAATACTAATATGTAATGTGTGTCATATGAGATGGCTCCTAAATCCCATGAATATACTATGATTTGATAATGTTGTCATAGATAGCCGAATGTATGTTGGAAACTAGGCCACTCTTGGCCACTCTAAAAGATGGTGATTAGGCTTGTATGAAAGCCACTCAAGAACTAGAGAACTAAAGAAATCAATAAATTAGGATTATATTAAAGACATTTAAAAATTATTCCAACCACTAAGAATGCCTAGGTAATACTAAAATTGGAAAGAAAGAAAACAATTGTGTCATGCACATTGCCCCCAATCACTAGTGTCTAAAACATGGATTCTAATCTAGAATTTATACCAACTACCCTATCTAGAATTTATACCAACTACCCTATCTAAAATTAAAAGTGACTTCCATCATTTTGTGCATGATTCCCCCTATATCTATATTCTCTAAGAAAAAATGTACTAAAACTATTGAATCTAGTCTAAATTATAGCTGACAAAACTATAATTGAGCTTACCTTTCTATTTATTTCTAGAAAATTTGGTTTTTTTATTATTTGGATAGGAGAACCAAAAGCAGACACTAGTGGCACCAGTGTTGTTATCCAAGTTGGGTGTTATTTTCTAGGGCCAAATGTGGTAATTATTCTAGATTCTTGACTGTCTATCTAGTCTCTTCTATTTGGTTTGATGTTTGGTTATTGTTCTAGGTGTTCTAAATGCTACTTTTTTAACCATTAGGAGCTTTGATCTCTATGAAAAAACCATGATTTATTTCCCCCTATTTTGAGGTTAAGAATAAAGACCCTATAATGACTTCCATTAGATGAAAGATTCCTACAAGTGTGTTATGTTGCACAAATACATGATATAGCAATGATAATTGAGAAAATATCTCAATATATATCATGGTTTGTATTGAGAGATTGTTAGATCAATAAGGGTATGTCTAGATAGATATAACAATGTAATATCATGTGAAAATTATTGAAATATAACTAGAAATTTGGTTAGTTTTTAGTTGTTATTTGGAGTGATGAAACATGAAGTCCATCATGGCATCCAAGAAAGCAAGATAAATGCATGATATGGATCATGGCATTACAAATGATGAGAAGGAAACAATCAACAAGCACACAAGTCAAGAATAAGTAAGCATACAAGGGTGGCCAAGAGCCAAGAAAACAAAGGACATGGGTATATGTCACTCAAACTGGAAATCAAGCATATAAGGCATGTTAAAATGCCACATACACATACAACTGAAACAAGAAAAATTGATGTAGAGGCCACAATCACATAGAGGAGTATATGAAAAGGACATTGGGAAATGTCCTAAGGTACACACATGAATAGAAGCAAAGGACATTAGAAAATGTCCTAAGGCACATACAGGAAACAAACAAGAACTAAGAAATGCAAGCAATCTAGTTATGTAAAGCAAGAAAGGTAATCATGTAATAAATGGAAATACAACCACATCTAACTAATAAAATAAATAATTGAATGTATGAAAGACATGTTAGTGCAAGACTAGGTATATTCTAATAAATACACAAGTTTTATATACTAGTGAGTGTTGATAGAGTAATCTATGTAAGCTAGTGCATAATGTAATCAACATGATAACTAGAGTGTGTGGTGTAATAATGACATAACCTTGAAGGTGTAGTCATGTAGAATATTTGCCCAATGGGCATGTATATCAATGTGTATTGAATGTATATGTAGGATGCCCCCTCAATGGGTAGAGTGAAACAATCAAGAAGTTGGATTTCACTACACACACTCAAAGAAGATCAAGTGAAGCATGGTGATGTAGATAAATTGACAAAAAATAAGCATAAAACACCAAATGTAAGTCTAGAATTGTATTAGAAATGCAAATCATGGATAATGAATACAATCAAAATATTTTTGGTGTTTTTGAATGTTATTTGTATGTTTTTTATTTTGAAATATTTGAATGTTTTTGAATTTTTGATATATTTGAGATATGTAAAATCAAGCATAAGAAACTATGTACAAGTAAGTAGGGAAAGGATGATACTAACCGAGGAGTCTCATGGGAGACTCCCTATCATGGTGTCTTGTACCAAATAAAGGATTTATACGTGATTGTGAAGCACAAGAGAATGATTGAGAATATGAATTTGAATATTTAGATGAATAGTCAGTCACTTGGAAATCATAATAACCTGTATTATTCCACTCATCATTATCTTCTTTATTTTGAACTAATGAAATGCTAGTGTTGAATTTTGTTGTATTTATATTATTTCCTTTGATAAATTATGTCTATGAATGATTTAACTTAGGATGTTAAATAAATACAAACCTTGTTGAAAAACATTATCAACTACCAGAATAGGAGTAGTGATGCCTTGAGCATGCTTTCCCAACCCTTGACCTTGATAATCATACTATTGTAGATATTGTTAACCAAACCAATACTTCTTTGAGATTTGAGCCTCATTTTTTAGAGGTATTTACATCTTTTTCTTGTTTTACATGTGATTGTGGTACTATTTGTTTCTCTGAGTTTGCTTTTTGATACTTTTATTGTTCTAAGTTATGCTTTGGTAACCACTTTTATATATTTTTTGAATTTTACCCTTTGTGAATGTGTTCCTATGTCATTGTGGATTTATTGACTGATTTACCTTGTATAGGGTTCTCATTAGCAATTATATTTTGTATATGTTTTTTCAATGAAAAACATGAGTTTGTGTGATGCCCATGCATTCTATGATATGCACAATAATATTTGGATCTTGGCACTAGATGTAGAGGGGGTGGTTTGATCAAATTATATTTAACAATTTCCCTTAGTACCTAACTTGAACTCTTATTTTATCTTTTAATACTTTTTGAATCATTAGTTGTATGTTTATTTTATTTTGATTTATTATTTTGATATGTAATGTTTCTTGCAACTAATTGATTAGGTGAAGGTGAATATACATGATTGACACTAGGGTGCTTTTGAGGATTTTGTGTTATAATATAATTTTCCAATGTTGTATTATTTTCATGTAATACCTGATTCTACATTTGTAAATTTGAAATTAACTTTCTCATACTAGTGATTTGATCCCTTAGAGTCTTACAACTATAAACCCTAGTTGCTTCTGATTGAACATGTAAGCACATATGTTGAAGATGGTTTGAAGAAGCTATAAGTATAATGTATGCATTAAGAACAATAGTTATGCTACCTCACATTTTGGAGGGGTGATAGCATGGACCTAGCTAGAGGGAAATTAGTTATCACCCTCTTGGGGGAGAGGAGGAAAAGGAAATTATTTCATGTGCATAAGATATGACATTGAAACTTGACAGGTGGTAGTTAGCTTATGTAAAAACCATGTAGCCAAGGAGTTAGATATATCTAGATAGAAATAATTTATATGGGATGAAAATCATGTAAGTGGAGTTATAATTTGTATAGAAATATGATTATAAATACTTTTCCACATGAGAGATAACAAACAAGGGATAAAGAGTGTGAATTTGTGCATGAATGCATAGAAAGGTTTGACATGTGCTATGACATTTGTAATGTATTTAGCATATATGATAGATATAAATCAAAGGGTATAGAGAATGTAATTGTGCATTAATGCATAAATATCTTTTACTTGTAACATAATATTTCTACCATGTTTAGCAACATAGAGTTGGAAATTATTTTGAATGAGAGAGAGAGAGAGAGTATGCAAAAGAAATATTGAAATTTTAGGCATGAATTTTGTTATATAATTCCTTATTATAAAAAATAATAATGAAATTCAAAGAATAAAGGTTTGAATTAACATATGGTAAACTTTATCATACATGTACATGATAGGACAAATGATGGTCTCTTTGTTATTTGCAAGAAATGTGAGAAAATTTTATAAATGAGATCCATTTTGTGCAATTTGATTATAGATGTAAGGTAATATCTCATAAGAAATATGACCTAGTGTATGTATCTATGCTTTTAAATATGAAAATTTTGATATATTACTATGAAATTTTGAAATTTAAAGTGGATTTTTGAGTTAGATAGGCAAGTAAAAAATCAAAAAATTATTGGGAAATTAGTGATTTAATGGGATCTAGTAAATGCAACTAGGGTTTTGAAAAATAAAATATTTTTGAGAATTTATATTTAATTTTGAAATTTTAATGGATTTTATAATTTAAATATGTTAGGAAAAATTCAGATAATGATTGTAAAATTACTAGAAAAATATCGGGACCTAGTATGGGCAATTAGGGTTTATAAAAAAATTATTTTAAATTTACTAGAAAGTTTTAAAATTTAATGCTAATTTATAATTTTATTTTTTAGGTAGTAAATTAAGAAAATATAGAAAAAAATTAGTAGGAAATTTACCCTAGGGTTTCTAGGGTATTTATACACAAATAAAGTAAATTAGGTTCACCAAATGATTTAACAATTTTGGGAATATTGGTGTAATTTTACTAATTTAGTTAAGGGTCTGAGTAGTAAAATTAGTCAATAATTATGCCATAATTAACTTATTGATTTGTTAATTATTATTTTTATTTAGACTTTTAAAACATAGGAAGTAAATAGAGAGAAATATAGCTTATCTTAGAACTATGCTGATCTGATTGAGATAGAGGTTGATATTAACTATGTGGGACTAGGACACTATCACAAATTTAGATTTGGACTTAATTTTCTAGTTGGAAAAGAGTACCAAAACTAGATAGGAGTGGTATTGATGCTGTAGTCCACCTCTACCATTATTGTCTTGAGGATCTAAGCTTTTTGGGTTTTGTTTAGTAGGTCTATGTAACCCTATCTATAAAGTTGTAGGAGTTGGAATTCTGTAGAGCTCCCTATATAGTATATTATTTCTTAAAACCCTATCTTCAATTATGATTTGATGGATTTTGAGTAAGAGGGGGTGTTAGTGTGTGTAAGATGAACTAGACATGCTTCACACCTCATGTGTGGGCACGTTGCTTACATACCAATACTATGAAGAGGGATCAAGCCATATGTAGTTCTCCCACTTGATGTTATTTATGAAATTAAGTGTATGAAAATGTAGAATACTAAACTAAATAAGCTTCAAATGGATAGGGACTAGTGTAAGGACTTGAATGAGCTTGTAAGAATGTTGGTTGGATGTATGTAGAGAATAAGGAATATTTCTTGAGTATTCTTACTTTTATTCTTTCTTTCTTAGTGATATTTTCCAACCCTTTCCAAATGATCTTTGAATGGTCTTTTATAGGGATCTATTGGTCATGGATTGAATTTTCTCATGTTAGGTCAACAAGGATAAGGATGGGAAATTGGAAGGAATTTACCATTGGGGTTAGAAATTGACTTGTAAAACAATGCCAAAAGTAGATATGAATGAAATTGGTGATATAGTCTTAGTTTGGTGTTATTGTCTTACATAGATGGGACTTAATAGGATGGATTTGTCTTGGAAAGAGGAGTCTATCTTAGTTGGGATCAATTCTAGAAGGCTATAGATAACTAAGAATTAGTGAAAATAAGCCTAATAGGGTCATGAGAGTAAGCAAGATGGAACTATGGTAAAAGTGTCATTATCCTTGCTCAAGTTACTATTTTTTGCATTTTATATGACTATAGGTACACACACACACACACACACACACACACACACACACACACACACACACACACACACACACACACACACACACACACACACACACACACACACACACACACACACACACACACACACACACACACACACACACACACACACACACACACACACACATGATTGATAGTACTATTATGGTAAACTTATGATGAAGCCATGGTGAGGGTTCCCAATGAAGGGATGCCTTTCCAAATAGATAACTACTAACATAGTGGATTACAAAATCTCTTTTTTTATTAATTTATAATAAGATTAATGATTTTTATCTTCACATATTTATATGAGGGGATGATTAATTATATTCCTAGTGCTCATGGCCTTATTCTCTTCATTACTCACTCTTATCTCATTCTAGAAAGGTTAACCCTTAGGCCCTATTGTCACTTGAAATTGTACCCAATGATGAAATGGGATAAACTTATCCTCATTAAAGTGAGACAATGCAACCACCTTAGGGTTGTGGATATCCCTATTGGGAGGTGGATCTCTAGGTTAGGGGCTAGATCCCCTTGATGCATCACTTAAATCACATATCCTACTACTAACACTTGAGGGAATGAAAAGGGTTGATAATAACTATAATTAAACCTACTCTATGGTATGTGATACACCAAATTTATTCTCTACTTAAACATTTTGACATGAACTTGGGACAAAGGATAGGTTGCATATAGACTTCATCCAATATCAAACTTCCCCCTCACATCAATCTTCAACATGGGGTCTTGGAGATAGCATATGTCAAAGAGGAATTAAGTAATAGGCATTCTAAGAAACTATATTCAATATACTTGTCACTTACACCTTTAATCTTATCAAGAACATTATGTTGACCTAGAAGAGAGAGACCACATAATATTAGGTATTAAGAGGAGTAACATGTGAAGGTAAATGAAACATACACTTGCACAAGATGAAAAAATATCATGCACACCTAGTTAAATATTTTAATTAGGTAAAACACTTGTATTTATTGATTCAATGAAAAAAATTATTATCGCTTCACCATACTAAGGTGGAGAGATTCATATAATACCCAAAAAGTACTCAATTTATAGAAGATATGAGAAAAGAGAGAAAAGGGGAGTTTAAGAGTCATAAAACACTTGTCAAAACTATAAAAAATAGTTACTTATGCATGTGAGTGAGATATGGGGTGAGACATGTAATTTTAGGAGTCAAAAATGTCATTTATAATCATCCAAGACCTGTAAAATGGCCAAAAAACTCCTTTCCTTGCACATAAAACTACCCCTCATGATTAGCCTTCCAAAAATAAATTATAACTACAATTTATCAGTTATGATGATGTATTTGAGTGATAGGGGTTACTAATAATATATCACATTCATTAGATAGGTTCTTGATCATTCATATCATTTTTACCATGCACAATCATCCTTAGTACTCTCAAATTAGCTCCTTTTCATGCACCTCTCACACTTGGAACCTAATAACTCTTAAATTCCATAATATGATCCATGAACAAGGGTGATTAACTATTTATAGGGTGTCCATAACATTATTTTCATTAAATTAGCCTTAAAAGTCATTTGAAATTGAAATTCACCATTTTCTCTTAAGTTTTCACTATCTGCCCACTAGATTGGCTGAAATGAAGGAGATAGAATATAGGCTTAGTATATTATAAACATAATCAAATTAAAATTAGGACATTAAAAATTCCTAAATTTTCTCCCAAAAGTGATTTGGCCTCTTGAATGTTCTTCATGCATACAAAATAAACAAAAGTGTCAAAAATAGATCTATTCTAGCTTATTCCATAATGTACATACACCTCAGTCACATGTGGAGAATCTTTGGAGAGTCCTCTAAATCATCCAAGTATTTTCATGACATTTCCTCTGAATTTGGATGTCTCATTTTCCTCCTTTTCCCAATCGGGTCCTTATGTAGGATTTTCAAGGGTTTTAAGTGAATTTTGGTCTTAACCTTTATTCATAAAGTTTTGACATTGGAATATCCTCAAAATTCCATTCATAAATCCTCAATAACCCTCTATAACTTCTCCAAATACCTTATGGTCCCATGCATAATGTCATGAAATCTTCAAGCACTCTAAGTTGGCCTTCAAGCTCCCCTTTTGCATTTTGGGAGGTATATGAACATTTTCAAGCCAAAAATGGATTCTTGGATAGTTTATCTACAAAAATAAATTCCAAAACCTTTGTATAAATCCAAATCACATTCATCAATCTTTTTAAAATCTCCTCAAGAGCTAGGAGTGAAGATGACCCCTATTTTGGAACCATGTCTATACCTTACAAATGGGTCCACCTACTCCTTTGAGCCTAAATAATCCAATTGATACTTACCATTAACTAATATGGATTAAAAACATAATTTTAATCCCCATTAATTTTATCCAAAAAATTACAAGTCTTGGCAAAGGCTATAACTTGAAATGACCCTTCATTTGGAATTATGTTTATTCCTTTCCTTACCCTAACGACTACAAACCTTCTTGTATAGGGTACCCTATTTTCCCTAAAACCTTATAGCAAGGCATTATATCTTGTGTTGTATTTTATAAATATCTAAAAAATTTCACTTTATTTCTCCCCATCTTTTGGTCATCTACTTTTTCATCCTTTTGCGTTAAAACTATCAGCTCTATGCATGGGAAAGTACCCCTATTCTGAGATATAATAGGGGTAGTTGCCCTATTTTTTCATCATATTTAGGTGTTGTAAAGGTATATAAAAGTTTAAATTATTATTTTTACCACATTTTAGCTTTAAAATCGTCCATTTAACCCTCCAAAACCTCCAAACTCTAAGACAAACTCTTAGGGAAAGCCTGTATGTAGGGGTTTTGAAGAATGGTTGTGTTTATTATAAGAGACACCCCTATTTGGTATGTTTTCATCAAATAATACTTTTTATTTAATTTATATGATCCCCCTTCATCTTATGTAATCATTATTCCATGATTTTGACTCATTCCATCATGTTATAGGTTATTTATCTACCACAACACTACCTTTTGTTTGTTGTCTGACTGAGACAGTCACCTATACTACCTATAGGATATCATGGTGATTTTGGTAATGGTGTTTGGACCTCATTTTCATGTTTCATTTCATGATACTCTCTTCACGCTTTGGTTTTACCTAGTAATCCTTAATGCAACACCAACTTATTGCCTAAATTTTAACATGACTATGTTTCCCTTGAAGGACAACCCTATTTCCACCATTTGTATTGATTAAGCCTTTTGAAATAGTACATGGGGGATATTACCATATTTCATGATCATCATTACATGTTTTTGAATAAATTAAATTGATTTATAGGCTTGTTATTCACAAAAACATTGCCTTTTATTCACTATCTAACTGAGACAATTGCCTTGGTTCTAGAGACCCTTGCTTGTAGGTCAGTGTTGATCTCATCAACTTGTCAAGGTGCCAATAAACTCTTTGAAGAATATTATAAAGTTACATAATGTATATTATTCATACTTTCACCTATATATTATCAACACTCATATAGTTCCTTCATTAGGACTAAGACACCCTTCTCATTTATACCTTATTGTATCCTCACTTGTAGGTGTCCATAGGTTAAAAAATAGTCATTTATACTCATGAAAAGGGTTGATACATTAATATAAATTCACTATTAATTACTAATTCTTATCTCATTCTTGAAATGTTGACCCTTAGGTCCTATTTTCACTTGAAATTATAACCAATGAGGAGATGGGACAAACTTATCCTCATTCAAGTGAGACAATGGAACCACCTCAAGGTTGTGGGTACCCCTATTGGGAGGTAGATCTCTAGGTTAGGGCCTAGATCCCCTTGATGCATCACTTAAATCACATATCCTACTACTAACACTTAAGGGAATGAAAAGGGTTGAGAATAACTATAATTAAACCTACTCTATGGGATATGATATACCAAATGTATTCTATACTTACACATTTTGACATGAACTTGGGACAAAGGATAGGTTGCATATAGACTTCATCCAATATCAAACTTCCCCCTCACATCAATCTTCAACATGGGGTCTTGGAGATAACATATGCCAAGGAGTACTTAAGTAATAGGTATTCTAACAAACTATATTCAATATACTTCTCACTTACACCTTCAATCTTATTAGGCACTTTTTGTTGACCTATAAGAGAGAGACCACATAATACTAGGTATTAAGAGGAGTAACATATGAAGGTAAATGAGATATACACTTGCAAAAGATGAAAAAATATCATGCACACTTAGCTAAATATTTGAGTGAGCTAAAATTCTTGTATTTATTGATTTAATGAAAAAAATTGTTATGGCTTCACCATACTAAGGTGGAGAGATTCATACAATAGCCAAAAAGTGCTCAATTTATAGAATATATGAGAAAAGAGAGAGAAGGGGAGTTCAAGAGTCATAAAACACTTTTAAAAACTATAACGATTATTTACTTATGCATGTGATTGAGATATGGGGTGGGCCATGTAATTTTAGGAGTTAAAAGACCTATAAAATGGTCAAGAAACTCCTTTCCTTGCACATAAAACTACCCCTCAAAATTAGCCTTCCAAAACTATATTATCACTACAATTGATCAGGTATGATGATGTATTTGAGTGAGAGGGGTTACAAATAATATATCACATTCATTTGAGAGGTTCTTGATCATTCATATCATTTTTATCATGCACAATCACCCTTGGTAGTCTCAAATCAGCTCCTTTCCATACACCTCTCACACTTGGCACCTAACAACTCTTAAATTATATAATATGATCCATACACAAGGGGGATTAAATGTGTATATGGTGTCCATAACATTAGTTTCATCAAATTATCCTTAAAAGTCATTTCAAATTGAAATTCACCATTTTCTCTTAAGTTTTCACTATCTTTCTACTAGATTAGCTGAAATGAAGGAGATAGAATATAGGCTTAGGATATTATAAACATAATCAAATTACCATGAGGACTTACAAAAATTCCTAAAGTCTCTTCCAAAGGTGATTTGGCCTCTTAAAAGTTCTTCATGCCTATAACACAAAAAAATTGTCAAAAATAGCTCTATCCTATACTATTCAATACATGTACATACACCTCAATCACATGTCAAGAATATTTGGAGAGTCCTCTGAATCATCTGAGTATTTTCATTACATTTTCTTTGAATTTGGATGCTTCATTTTCCTCCTTTTCCCAATCTAGTCCTTATGTAGGGTTTTCAAGGGTTTTGAGTGAATTTTAGTCTTAACCTTTGTTCATAAAGTTTTGACATTGGAATATCCTCTAAATTCCAATAAATACTCCTCAATAACCCTCTCTAATTTCTGAAAATACCTTATGGTCCCATGCATAATATCATGAAATCTCTAAGCACTCTAAGTTGGCCTTGGAGTTCCCCTTTTGCATTTTCAGAGGTCTATGAACATTTTCCAGCCAAAAATGGCTTCTTGGATAGTTTATCTACAAAAAAAAAAATCCAAAACCTTTATATACACCCCAATCACATTCATCAATCTTTGGAAAATCTCCTTAAGAGCTAGGAGTGAAGATGACCCCTATTTTCGAACCATGTCTATACCTTACAAATGGGTCTGCCTACTCCTTTGAGCCAGAATAATCTTATTGAAAATTACCATGAACTAATATGGATTTAAAACATCATGTTAATCCCCATGAATTTTATCCAAAAAACTACATGGCTTGGAAAAGGCTATAACTTGAAGTGACCCTTCATTTGGAATTATGTTTATTCCTTTCCTTTCCCTAATGACTGCAAATCTTCTTGTATAGGGTACCCTATTTTCCATAAAACATTATAGAAAAGTATTATAGCTTGTTTTTGATTTTATCCATCTCTAAAAAAAATCACTTTAGTTCTCCCCATCTTCTGGTCATCTACTTTTTTCACCCTTTTCCCTTAAAACTATCAGCTCTATGCATGGGAAAGTACCCTTATTCTGAGATAGAATAGGGGTAATTACCCTATTTTTTCATCATATTTAGGTGTTGTAAAGGTATATAAAAGTTTAAATTATTATTTTTACTTCACTTTAGCTTATAACGCATCTATTTTACCCTTCCAAACCTCCAAAATCTAAGATAGACTCCTAGGCAGAGCTTGTATGCAGGGGTTTTGAAGAATGGTTGTGTTTGTTCTAAGAGACACCCATCTTTTATTTGTTTTCATGAAATAATATTTTTTATTTAATTTATATGATCCCCCTTCATATTATATAACCATTATTCCATGGTTGTGACTCATTCCATCATGCTATAGGTCATTTATCTACCACAACACTACATTTTGTTTATTATCTGACTGAGACAGTCACCTATACTACCTATAGGATATCATGGTGATGTTGGTAATGGTGTGTGGACCTCCTTTTAATGTTTCATGTCTTGATACTCTCTTCATGCTTTGGTTTCACCTAGTGATCCTTAATACAACACCAACTTATTACCTAGATTTCAACATGACTATATTTCCATTTAAGGACAACCCTATTTCTTCCATTTGTATTGATTAAGCCTTTTGACATAGTACATGGGGGATATTACCTAATTTCATGATCATCATTACATTTTTCTGAATAATTTACATTGATTTATAGGCTCCTTATTCACAAAAAACATTGCCTTTTATTCACTATCTAACTGAGACAATTGTCTTGGTTGTAGAGACCCCTACTTGTAGGTCAGTGTTGATCTCATCAACTTATCAAGGTGCCAATAAAATCTTTGAAGAATATTATAAAGGTGCATAATGTATATTATTCATAATCTCACCTATGTATTATCAACTCTCATATAGTTCCTTCATTAGGGCTAAGACACTCTTCTCATTTAGATCTTATTGTATCCTCACTTGTAGGTGTCCATAGGTTAAAAAATAGTCATTTTTTACTCATGAAAATGGTTGAGACATTAATATAAACTCATTCTTAATTACTCAGTCTTATCTCATTCTAGAAAGGTTGACCCTTAGGCCCTATTGTCACTTGAAATTGTACCCAATGAGGAGATGGGACAAGTTTATCCTCATTCAAGTGAAATGATAGAACCACCTCAGGCTTGTGGGTATCCCTATTGGGAGGTTTATCTCTAGGTTAGGGGCTACATCCCCTTGATGCATCACTTAAAGCACATATCCTACTACTAACACTTTATGGAATGAAAAGGGTTGAGAATAACTATAAGTAAACCTACTCTATGGGAGGTGATACACCAAATGTATTCTTTAATTACACATTTTGACATGAACTTGGGACCAATGATAGGTTCCATATGGACTTCATCCAATATCAAACTTCCCTCTCACATCAATTCTCAACATGGGGTCTTGGAGATAGCATATGTCAAGGAGGACCTAAGTAATAGGCATTTTAAGAAACTATATTCAATAGACTGCTCACTTACACCTTGAATCTTACTAGGCACTTCTTGTTGACCTACAAGAGAGAGACCACATAATACTAGGTATTAAGAGGAGTAACATGTGAAGGTAAACGAAACATACACTTGCATAAAACTAACAAATATCATGCCAAATTAGTCAAATATTTGAATGAGGTAAAATAATTATATTTATTGATTCAATGAAATTTTTTTGTTATGGCTTCACCATACAAAGGTGGAGAGATTCATACAATAGCCAAAAAGTGCTCAATTAATAGAAGATATGAGAAAAGAGAGATATGGGGAGTTCAAGAGTCATAAATCACTTGTAAAAACTATAAATATTAGTTACTTATGCATGTGAGTGAGATATGGTGTGAGCCATGTAATTTTGTGAGTTAAAAATGTCATTTCTAATAATCTAAAACCTGTAAAATGGTCAAGAAACTCCTTTCCTTACACATAAAACTAACCCTCATGAGTAGCCTTCCAAAACTAAATTATCACTAAAATTAATTAGGTATGATGATATATTTGAGTGAGAGGGGTTACTAATAATATATCACATTCATTGGAGAGGTTCTTGATCATTCATGCCATTTTTACCATGCACAATTTTCCTTGGTAGTCTCAAATTAGTTCCTTTCCATACACCTCTCACACTTGGCACCTAACAACTCTTAAATTTTATAATATTATCCATGCACAAGGGGGATGAAATGTGTATAGGGTTTCCATAACATTAGATTCATCAAATTAGCCTTAAAAGTCATTTCAAATTGAAATTCACCATTTTCTCTTAAGTTTTCACTATCTGCCCAGTAGATTGGCTGAAATGAAGGAGATAAAATATAGGATTCAGAGATTATAAACATGATCAAATTATAATGAGGACTTATAAAAACTCATAAATTCTCTCTCAAAATTTATTTGGCCTCTTGAAATTTCTTCATGCCTACAAAACAAACAAAAGTGTCAAAAATTGCTTTATCCTAGCCTATTCCATACATGTACATACACCTCAATCACATGTGGAGAATATTTGGAGAGTCCTCTAAATCATCAAAGTATTGTCATGACATTTCCTCTGAATTTGGATGCTTCATTTTCCTCCTTTTCCCAATTAGGTCCTTATGTAGGGTTTTCAAGGGTTTTGAGTGAATTTTGGTGTTAACCTTTGTTCATAAAGTTTTGACATTAGAATATCCTCAAAATTAATTACTTAAAGACTAGTTACTTATGCATATGAGTGAGATATGAGGTGAGCCATGTAATTTTATTGCGTAAAAATGTCATTTCTAATCATCCAAGACCTGTAAAATGGTTAATAAACTCCTTTCCTTGCACATAAAACTACCCCTCATGATTAGCCTTCCAAAACTACATTACCACTAAAATTGATCAAGTATGATTATGTATTTGACTAAGAGGGGTTACTAAGAATATATGACATTAATTGTAGAGGTTCTTTATTATTCATATCATTTTTACCATGCACAATCATCCTTAGTAGTCTCAAATTAGCTCCTTTACATACACTTCTTACACTTGGTACCTAATAACTCTTAAATTCTATAATATGATCCATGCATAAGGGGGACGAAATTTTTATAGGGTTTCCATAACATTAGTTTCATCAAATTATCCTTAAAAGTTGTTTCAAATTGAAATTCACCATTTTCTCTTAAATTTTCATAGAACACTTGTCAAAACTATAACGATTAAGTACTTATGCAGGTGAGTGAGATATGGGGTGAGCCATGTAATTTTAAGAGTTAAAAATGTCATTTCTAATCATCCAAGAACTGTAAAATGGTCAAGAAACTCCTTTCCTTGCACATAAAACTACCCCTCATGATTAGCCTTACAAAAGTACATTATCACTAAACTTGATCAGGTATGATGATGTATTTGAGTGAGAGGGGTTACTAAGAATATACCACATTCATTGGAGAGGTTCTTGATCATTCATATCATTTTTACCATGCACAATCATCCTTGGTAGTCTCATATTAGCTCCTTTCCATACACCTCTTACACTTGGTACCTAATAACTCTTAAATTATATAATATGATCCATGTACAAGGGGGATTAAATGTGTATAGGGTGTCCATAACATTAGTTTCATCAAATTAGCCTTAAAAGTCATTTCAAATTGAAATTTACCATTTTCTATTCAGTTTTCATAAAACACTTCTAAAAACTACAAATATTAGTTACTTATGCATGTGATTGAGATATGGGGTGAGCCATGTAATTTTAGGAGTTTAAAATGTCATTTCTAATCATCCAAGACCTATAAAATGGTCAAGAAACTCCTTTCCTTGTGCATAAAACTACCTCTCATGAGTAGCCTTCCAAAACTACAATATCACTATAATTGATTAGGTATGATGATGTACTTGAGTGAGAGGGGTTACTAAGAATATGTCACATTAATTGGAGAGTTTCTCTATCATTCATATCATTTTTACCATACACAATCATCCTTGGTAGTCTCAAATTAGATCCTTTCCATACACCTCTCACACTTGGCACCTAATAACTCTTAAATTCTATAATATGATCCATGCACAAGGGGGATGAAATGTGTATAGGGTTTCCATAACATTAGTTTCATCAAATTAGCCTTAAAAGTCATTTCAAATTGAAATTCACCATTTTCTCTTAAGTTTTCACTATCTGCCCACTATATTGGCTGAAATGAAGGAGATAGAATATAGGCTTAGGAGATTATAAACATAATAAAATTACCATGAGGACTTACAAAAATTCATAAAGTCTCTCCCAAAAGTGATTTGGGCTCTTGAAAGTTCTTCATGCCTACAAAATAAGTAAAAGTGTTAAAAATAGCTCTGTCTTAGCCTGTTCCATACATGTATATACACCTTAGTCACATGTGGAGAATCTTTGGAGAGTCCTCTAAATCATCCAAGTATTTTCATGACATTTCATCATAATTTGGATGCTTCATTTTCCTCCTTTTCCCAATCAGGTCCTTATGTAGGGTTTTCACGGGTTTTGAGTGAATTTTGGTCTTAACCTTTGTTCATAAAGTTTTGACATTGGAATATCCTTAAAATTCCATTGAGGACTCCTTAATAACCCTCTCAAACATCTCAAAATACCTTATGGTCCCATGCATAATGTAATTAAATCTTTAAAAAAAAAATACAAAACCTTTTTATACATCCTAATCACATTCATCAATCCTTGGAAAATATCCTCAAGAGCTAGGAGTGAAGATGACCCCTATTTTTGAACCATGTCTATACCTTACAAATGGGTCCACCTACTTCTTTGAGACAATAGAATCCTATTGAATCTTATCATGAAATAATATGGATTTAAAAAATCATGTTAAACCCCATGAAGTTGATCCAAAAAATTACAAGTCTTGGCAAAGGCTATAACTATAAATGACCCTTCATTTGGAATTATGTTTATTCCTTTCCTTACCATAATGACTGGAAACCTTCTTATATAGGGTACCCTATTTTACATAAAACCTTATAGTAAGGTATTATATCTTGTTTTGCATTTTATCCATCTCTACCAAACTTCACTTTAGTTTTCACCATCTTCTGGTCATCTACTTTTTCACCCTTTTCCCTTAAAACTGTCAGCTCTATGCATGGGAAAGTACCCCTATTCTGAGATAGAATAGGGGTAGTTACCCTATATTTTCGTCATA
This sequence comes from Torreya grandis, assembly GCA_037957365.1. NCBI lineage: Eukaryota > Viridiplantae > Streptophyta > Pinopsida > Cupressales > Taxaceae > Torreya > Torreya grandis. Next base: position 21,702 of record JARHVA010003043.1, read on the forward strand.
TTTAGGTGTTGGAAAGGTATATAAAGTTTTAAATTATTATTTTTACCACACTTTATCTTTTAACTTGTCCATTTGACCCTCCAAAACCTCCAAAATCTAAGATAGACTCCTAGGGAAAGCCTATATGCAGGGGTTTTGAAGAATGGTTGTGTTTGTTCTAAGAGACACCCCTCTTTGGTATTTTTTCATGAAATAATATTTTTGAATTAACTTATATTATCCCCCTTCATCTTATATAACCATTATTCCATGATTGTGACTCATTCCATAATGATATAGGTCATTTATCTACAACAACACTACCTTTTGTTTATTGTTTGATTGAGATAGTCACCTATACTACCTATAGGATATCATGGTGATGTTGGTAATAGTGTGTGGACCTCCTTTTCATGTTTCATGTCATGATACTCTATTCATGATTTGGTTTCACCTAGTAATCCTTAATACAACACCAAATTATTGCCTAAATTTCAACATGACTATGTTTCCCTTTAAGGACAACCCTATTTCCTCTATTTGTATTGATTAAGCCTTTTGACATAGTACATGGGGGATATTACCATATTTCATGATCATAATTATAGTTTTTTGAATAATTTACATTTATTTATAGGCTCCTTATTCACCAAAACATTGCCTTTTATTCACTATCTAATTGAGACAATTACCTTGGTTGTAGAGACCCCTACTTGTAGGTCAGTGTTGATGTCATCGACTTATCAAGGTGACAATAAACTCTAAGAAGAATATTATAAAGTTACATAATGTATATTATTCATACTTTCACCTATGTATTATCAACACTTATATATTTCCTTCATTAGGACTAAGACAACCTTCTCATTTAGACCTTATTGTATCCTCACTTGTAGGTGTCCATAGGTTAAAAATAGTCATTAATACTCATGAAAATGGTTGAGACATTAATATAAACTCACTCTTCATTACTCACTCTTATCTCATTCTAGAAATGTTGACCCTTAGGTGTTATTGTCACTTGAAATTGTACCTAATGAGGAGATGGGACAAGCTTATCCTCACTCAAGTTAGATAATGGAACCACCTCAGGGTTGTGGGTATCCCTATTGGGATGTGGATCTCTAGGTTAGGGGATAAATCCCCTTGATGCATCACTTAAATCACATATCTTACTACTAACACTTGAATGAATTAAAAGTGTTGAGAATAACTATAAGTAAACCTACTCTATGGGAGGTGATACATGAAATGTATTCTCTACTTACACATTTTGACATGCACTTGCGACCAACAATTGGTTGCATGTAGATTTCATCCAATATCAAACTTCCCTCTCACATCAATATTTAACATGGGGTCTTGGAAATAGCATATGTCAAGGAGGACTTAAGTAATAGGAATTTTAATAACTATATTCAATAGACTACTCACTTACACATTCAATCTTATCAGGCACTTCTTGTTGACCTATAAGAGAGAGACCACATAATATTAGGTATTAATAGGAGTAACATGTGAATGTAAATGAAACATACACTTGAACAAGTCTAAAAAATATCATGCACACTTAGTTAAATATTTGAACGAGGTAAAACACTTGTATTTATTGATTCAATTAAATTTTTTGTTATGGCTTCACCATACTAAGGTGGAGAGATTCATACAATACCCAAAAAGTGCTCAATTTATAGAAGATATTAGGAAAGAGAGAGAAGGGGATTTCAAGATTCATATAACACTTGTCAAAACTATAAATATTAGTTACTTATGCATGTGAGTGAGATATGGGGTGAGCCATGTAATTTTAGGAGTTAAAAATGTCATTTCTAATCAACCAAGACCTGTAAAATGGTCAAGAAAGTCCCTTCCATGCACATAAAAATACCCGTCATGATTAACATTCCAAAACTACATTATCACTACAATTTATTAGGTATGATGATGTATTTTAGTGAGATGGGTTACTAATAATATATCACATTCATTGGAAAGGTTCTTGATCATTCATATCATTTTTATCATGCACAATCATCCTTGGTAGTCTCAAATTAGCTCCTTTCCATACACCTCTCAATATTGGCACATAAAAACTCTTAAATTATATAATATGATATATTCATAAGGGGGATGAAATGTTTATAGGGTGTCCATAACATTAGTTTCATCAAATTAGCCTTAAAAGTCATTTCAAATTGAAATTCACCATTTTCTCTTAAGTTTTCATATAACACTTCTGAAAACTATAAAGATTAGTTAATTATGCATTTGATTTAGATATGGAGTGAGCCATGTAACTTTAGGAGTTAAAAATGTCATTTATAATCATCCAAGACCTGTAAAATAGTTAAGAAACTCCTTTCCTTGGACATAAAACTACCCCTCATGATTAGCCTTCCAAAACTACATTATCGCTACAATTGATTAGGTATGATGATGTACTAGAGTGCGAGGGGTTATTAAGAATATATCACAATCATTTGAGAGTTTCTTGATCATTCATATCATTTTTACCATGCACAATCATCCTTGGTAGTCTCAAATTAGCTCCTTTCCATACACCTCTCACACTTGGCACCTAATAACTCTAAAATTCTATAATATGATCCATGCACAAGGGCAATGAAATGTGTATAGGTTTTCCATAACATTATTTTCATAAAATTAGCCCTAAAATTCATTTCAAATTGAAATTCACCATTTTCTCTTAAGTTTTCACTATTTGCCCACTAAATTGGCTTAAATGAAGGAAATAGAATATAGGCATAGGAGATTATAAACATAATAAAATTACCATGAGGACTTACAAAAATTCTAAAAATCTCTCCCAAAAGTGATTTGGCCTCTTGAAAGTTCTTCATGCCTACAAAAAAAACAAAAGTGTCAAAAATATATGTATCCTAGCCTGTTCCATACATGTACATACACCTCAGTCACATGTGGAGTATCTTTGGAGAATTCTCTAAATCATCCTAGTATTTTCATGACATTTCCTCATAGTTTGGATGATCCATTTTCCTCCTTTTCCCAATTGGGTCCTTATGTAGGGTTTTTAAGGGTTTTGAGTGAATTTTGGTCTTAATCTTTGTTCATAAAGTTTTGACATCAGAATATCCTCAAAATTCCACTGAAGACTCCTCAATAATCCTCTCTAACTTCTCCAAATACATTATGGTCCCATGCATAATATCACTAAATCTTCAAGCACTCTAAATTAGCCTTCGAGCTCCCCTTTTGCATTTTTGGAGGTCTATGAACATTTTCAAGCCAAAAATGGCTTTTTCGATAGTTTATATAAAAATAAAATTCCAAAACCTTTTTATACATCCCAATCACAATCATCAATCTTTGGAAAATCTCCTCAAGAGCTGGGAGTGAAGATGGCCCCTATTTTGGAACCATGTCTATACCTTGCAAATGGGTCCACCTACTCCTTTGAGCCAAAATAATCCTATTGAAACTTACCATGAAATAATATGGATTGAAAACAGCATGTTAAACCCCTTGAAGTTGGTCCAAAAAATTACAAATTTTGGCAAAGGTTATAACTTGAAATGACCATTTCGAATTATGTTTATTCCTTTCCTTACCCTAACGACTACAAACCTTCTTGTATAGGGTACCCTATTTTCCATAAAACCTTATAGAAAGGCATTATATCTTGTGTTGGATTTTATAAATATCTCAAAAACTTCACTTTATTTCTCCCCATCTTCTGGTCATCTACTTTTTCATCCTTTTCCCTTAAAACTGTCAGCTCTATGCATGGGAAAGTACCCCTATTCTGAGATAGAATAGGGGTAGTTACCATATTTTTTCATCATATTTAGGTGTTGAAAAGGTATATAAAAGTTTAAATTATTATTTTTACCACATTTTAGCTTTAAAATCTTCCATTTAACCCTCTAAAACCTCCAAACTCTAAGACAAACTCTTAGGGAAAGCCTGTATGTAGGGGTTTTGAAGAATGGTTGTGTTTGTTATAAGAGACACCCCTATTTGGTATGTTTTAATGAAATAATATTTGTGATTTAACTTATATGATCCCCCTTCATCTTATATAACCATTATTCCATGATTGTGACTCATTCCATAATGTTATAGGTTGATTATCTACCACAACACTACCTTTTGTTTATTGTGTGATTGAGATAGTCACCTATACTAACTATAGGATATCATGGTGATGTTGGTAATGGTGTGTGGACCTCATTTTCATGTTTCATTTCATGATACTCTCTTCATTATTTGGTTTCACCTAGTAATCCTTAATACAACACCAACTTATTGCCTAATTTTCAACATGCCTATGTTTCCCTTTAAGGATAACCCTATTTCCACCATTTCTATTGATTAAGCCTTTTGAAATAGTACATGGGGGACATTACCATATTTCATGTTCATAATTACATTTTTTTGAATAGTTTGCATTGATTTATAGGCTCCTTATTCATAAAAACATTGCCTTTTATTCAATATCTAACTGAGACAATTGCCTTGGTTGTAGAGACCCCTACTTATAGGTTAGTGTTGATCTCATCAACTTGTCAAGGTGCCAATAAACTCTTTGAAGAATATTATAAAGTTACATAATGTATATTATTCATACTTTCACCTATTTATTATCAACACTAATATATTTCCTTCATTAGGACTAAGACACCCTTCTCATTTAGACCTTATTATATCCTCACTTGTAGGTGGCCATAGGTTAAAAACTAGTCATTGCTACTCATGAAAATGGTTGAGACATTAATATAAACTCACTCTTCATTACTCACTCTTATCACATTCTAGAAAGGTTGACCCTAAGGCCCTATTTTCACTTGAAATTTTACCCAATGAGGAGATGGGGCAAGCTTATCCTCACTCAAGTGAGACAATGGAACCACCTTATGTTTGTGGGTATCCCTATTGGGAGGTGGATCTCTAGGTTAGGGGCTAGATCCCCTTGATGCATCACTTAAATCACATGTCCTACTACTAACACTTGAGGGAATTAAAATGGTTGAGAACAGATATAATTAAACATACTTTATGGGAGGTGATACACCAAATTTATTCTCTACTTACACATTTTGACATGCACTTGCGACCAACAATAGGTTGCATATAGATTTCATCCAATATCAAACTTCCCTCTCACATCAATATTCAACATGGGGTCTTGGAGATAGCATATGTCAAGGAGGATTTAAGTAATAGGAATTCTAAGAAACTATATTTGATATATTACTCACTTACACCTTCAATCTTATCAGGCACTTCTTATTGACCTATAAGAGAGAGACCACATAATATTAGGTGTTAAGAGGAGTAACATGTGAAAGTAAATGAAACATACACTTGCACAAGACTAAAGATTTTAATGCACACTTAGTTAAACCTTTGAATGAGGTAAAACACTTGTATTTATTGATTCAATGAAATTTTTTGTTATGGCTTCACCATACTATGGTGGAGAGATTTATATAATAGCCAAAATGTGCTCAATTTATAGAAGATATTAGGAAAGAGAGAGAAGGGGAGTTCAAGAGTAATAGAACACTTGTCAAAAATATAAATATTAGTTACTTATGCATGTGAGTGAGATATGGGGTGAACCATGTAATTTTAGGAGTTAAAAATGTCATTTCTAATCATCTAAGACCTGTAAAATGGTCAAGAAACTCCTTTCCTTACACATAAAACTACCCCTCATGATTAGCCTTCCATAACTACATTATCACTACAATTGATCAGGTATGATGATGTATTTGAGTGAGAGGGGTTATTAATAATATATTAAATTCATTGGAGAGGTTCTTGATCATTCATATAATTTTTACCATGCACAATCATCCTTAGTAGTCTCAAATTAGCTCCTTTCCATACACCTCTCACACTTGGCACCTAAAAAATCTTAAATTATATAATATGATCCATGCACAAGGGGGATGAAATGTGTCTAGGGTGTTCCTAACAATAGTTATCATCAAATTAGACTTAAAATTCATTTCAAATTGAAATTTACAATTTTCTCTTAAGTTTTCACTATCTGCCCACTAGATTGGCTAAAATGAAGGAGATAGAGTATAGGTTTAGGAGATTATAAACATAATAAAATTACCATGAGGACTTATAAAAATTCCTAAAGTCTCTCCAAAAAGTGATTTATCCTCTTGAAAGTTCTTCATGCCTTTAAAATAAACAAAAGTGTCAAAAATAGCTCTATTCTAGCCTTTTTCATGACATTTCCTCTGAATATGGATCCCTCATTTTCCTCCTTTTCCTAATCAGGTCCTTATGTAGGGTTTTCAAGGGTTTTGAGTGAATTTTGGTCTTAAACTTTGTTCATAAAGTTTTGATATTGGAATATCCTCAAAATTAAACTAAGGACTCATCAATAACCCTCTTTAACTTGTCCAAATACCTTATGTTCCCATGCATAATATTATTAAATCTTCAAGCACTCTAAGTTGGCCTTCGAGCTCCCTTTTGCATTTTGGGAGGTCTGTGAACATTTTAAAGCCAAAAATGGCTTCTTGGATATTTTATCTACAAAAAAAAATTTCAAAAACTTTGTATCCATCCCAATCACATTGATCAATATTTCGAGAATCTCCTCAAGAGCTAGGAATGAAGATGACCCCTATTTTGGAACCATGTCTATACCTTACAAATGAGTCCACCTACTGCTTTGAGCACAAAGAATCCTATTGAAACTTACCATGAAATAATATGGATTCAAAACATCATGTTAATCCCCATGAAGCTGATCCAAAAAATTACAAGGCTTGGCAAAGGCTATAACTTGAAATGACCCTTCATTTGGAATTATGTTTATTCCTTTCCTTACCCTAATGATTGAAAACCTTCTTGTATAGGGTACCCTATTTTCCATAAAACCTTATATAAAGGTATTATATATTTTTTTGGGTTTTATCCATCTCTAAAAAACTTCACTTTAGTTCTCCCCATCTTCTGGTCATCTACTTCTTCACCCTTTTCCCTTAAAATTGTCAACTCTATGCATGGGAAGGTACCCCTATTTTGAGATAGAATAGGGGTAGTTATCCTATTTTTTCATCATATTTAGGTGTTCTAAAGGTATACACAAGTTTAAATTATTATTTTTACCACATTTTAGCTTTTAACTCGTCCATTTGACACTCCAAAACCTCCAAAATCTAAGATAGACTCCTAGGGAAAGCCTGTATGCAGGGGTTTTGAAGAATGATTATGTTTGTTCTAAGAGACACCCATATTTGGTATGTTTTCATGAAATAATATTTGTGATTTAATTTATATGATCCCATTTCATCTTATATAACCATTATTCCATGATTGTGACTCATTCCATCATGCTATAGATCATTTATCTACCAGAACACTACCTTTTGTTTATTATTTGACAAAGATAGTCACCTATACTACCTATAAGATACCATGGTGATGTTGGTAAGTGTGTGTGGACCTCATTTTCATGTTTCATGTCATGATACTATCTTCATGTTTTGGTTTCACCTAGTAATCCTTAATACAACACCAACTTATTGCCTAAATTTCAACATGACTATGTTTCCCTTGAAGGACAACCCTATTTACACCATTTGTATTGATTAAGCCTTTTGAAATAGTAAATTAGAAACACTACCATATTTAATGATCATCATTACATGTTTTTAAATAATTTACATTGATTTATAAGCTCCTTATTCACCAAAACATTTCCTTTTATTCACTATCTAACTGAGATAATTGCCTTGGTTGTAGACACCCCTGCTTGTAGGTCAGTTTTGATCTCATCAACTTATCAAGGTGCCAATAAAATCTTTAAATAATATTATAAATTTACACAGTGTATATTATTCCTACTTTCACCTATGTATTATCAACACTCATTTATTTCCTTCAGTAGGACTAAGACACCCTTCTCATTTAGACCTTATTGTATCCTCACTTATAAGTGTACTTAGGTTAAAAAATAGTCATTACTACTCATGAAAAGGGTTGAGAAATTAATATAAACTCACTCTTCATTACTCACTCTTATCTAATTCTATAAAGGTTGACCCTTAGGCCCTATTTTCACTTGAAATTTTACCCAATGAGGAGATGGGACAATATTATAATCATTCAAGTGAGACAATGGAACCACCTCAGGGTTGTGGGTATCCCTATTGGGAGTTAGATCTCTAGGATAGGGGCTAGATCCCCTTGATTCATCACTTAAAGCACATATCTTACTACTAACACTTGATGGAATGATAAGGGTTAAGAATAACTATAATTAAACCTACTCTATGGGAGGTGATACACCAAATGTATTCTCTAATTACACATTTTGACATGAACTTGGGACAAAGGATAGGTTGCATATAGACTTCATCCAATATCAAACTTCCCTCTTGTTGGTTGAATAATTTGTCTATCAGCGTACTGGTAAACAAAATAGGTTTGATCAGCCAAAGTAGGAAGTTTAGTCATCCAAATGTGTAAGTTTATCACATCAGAAGGAGACTGCTCTCTCCTCTCATCAAGGGGAGGTTCCCTATGGATATGATTTATATATGTATAAATAGAAAATAATACTCAAGGATAGGACAAGCCATCCATCTCTCTTTCTTTAGAGATGATGTGTATAAAACAAAGGAAAAACTCAAGGGAAATGATAGACAACACTCCTCTTCTTTCAGAAGAACAATTCAACCAACCACAAGAATAATCCTAGAAATAAAAATAGAATGTAATTGAGGGTAAGGTAACCAACAAATTGAGACACAGCACAAAGTATCCACCTAAAAAGCTCAAGAATAATATATGAAGGACAATGAGGGCACAAAGTCTTTTCAAATTCCTTTACATAGCAATGCAAATAAAACACATGAAAGGAAGCTATGGGGGAATAAAGTCTTTCCACAGTTGATTCTTCAGGACACCTTCTTGACTAATTTTACTAATCCTGCTTGTTAAAATTAATGGAACAAAAAATATATCAAGGAAAAAGACATAAGAATAGTTTCCTCAACAACAAAGATATCACAACACAAAGTCTGAAAAAGTCCCTTGCTTTCTTATTCTAGTAACAAAATATGATCAACAGACTGAGCACAAAGTCTCAATGATGCCTCTCAATTTGGGCAGAGTTTCGTTCAAATTGTCAAAAAAGAGATCATTTACAATGAAAGAGAGTCCCTTATATAGCCTCTTTAAGAAGGACTCAAGAACAGTAGTACATCATGATGCATTGGGAACTCTTAGGAAGATAGGCTAGAACTTTGTGGCATTTTTCCCATTTGATCTTCTCAATGTAGATAAACAAGTCATGCAATTGAAATATTACAACTTTCAATGTCCACTTGGCAGTCTGATCTTGTCTTCATCATTCCTCCTTTTCTAGTTAATTGAATTGAGTCCTAGATTCATTCATTATTTTTTCTTTCCTCACTTTCTATTGGTTTTGATCTTGAATTCTAGGAATGCATTTGGGTCTATAAATCTAAAGGGTCAACAACTATTTCATGGGCTTTAAAATTGATGTTTGCATGCCCGTCGATGTGCTCTCAATGACTAGTTCACTGTCTTGAATTTGACGTCTTTGGGTGCATCACCCCTTGGTCCTCTTTCAACTTTTGGCTTTGCCCTTTTGGGTCTTAAGAAATGATCCTTGAATGGGTTAGAAAATACCTTTACTTTGGCCGTCGAGAGTCCCCTACAAGGTCACCTACCCTTCAGGGTCCTTCGGCAACCCTTTCAATTTGAGTCTCTTGCAAACTATCCTTTAGGTAAATTCTTAGGTGTTTTCCCCTGTGGGTAATTCTTATAGACATTTGTCTTGCAGAAAATTCCCATGGACAATTTGTTTGGGGAAAATTCCATTGGACAAAAAGTTCGCAGAAATTTGTTCCGCAAAGTCTTTGACTAGTCTTCAAATTTTTTGCGCCTATAGCCACTTAGAATTCTTTCAGACTTTTTGTCCAAAGGAATTCTCCCTTAGCCAAGTTTAAATGCCTTAAACAAATCTAAAATAATTACCTTTTAGCTCCCTTAAAAAATGACCCTTTCAAAGGGTGTTTTTATTGATTAAGTGTCCTCTGTAAGAGCACTCATCCTTCAATAAGTTTCCTTCTACATTTAACTACCCCTTTGAACTTTGGTGATGAACCATTTTATTAAACTAAGACATTGAACCAATCAGTTGAACCAATCAGTTGAACCAATCGATTGAACCAAAAATGGTTTAAGCTGATGGTTCCAGCTAATAGTTCAATTGGATGAAATAAGATGATGAACTAAGCATTGAACCAAACATTATGAACTTGCCTTTGAACCAATAGTTGAACCATTTCATTGAACCAATCGGTTGAACCAAGGCTTTAAACCAAAATATATCAAGCCAATGGTTCAAGCTGATAGTTCAATTGAATGAACTGACTAAATGAACCAAGCAGATGAACTGAGTGAATGAACCTGCTGTTGAACCTATTCATTGAACCAAGATGTTGAACCAAGTTCAATGGTTCAAACAAATCTTTGAAAAATGTCTTTGAACCTGCTATTGAACCTTGAGATGTTGAACCATTGGATGAACTGAATAAATGAACTAAGTGAAATAAAGAGTTGAACCGCTTGGTTGAACTGAGCCATTGAACTGTTCCTTTGGTTGAACCTACCATTGAACCTTGAACCCGTTGAACCTTTGAACCAAAGTGGTTCAATGGTTCAACATTTCAATGGTTCAAGCTGCCTTGATTTGGCAAAGTGTCTTGAAGCTGATGAACCAATTGAAGCAATTGAAATTTGAACCTTGATGAAGCACTTCACTCTTGCCAAAGACATTGAACTTGTTGAACCTTGAACCCGTTGAACCTTTAAACCAAAGTGGTTTAATGGTTCAATGGTTTAGTGGTTCAAGTCTCTTTTTTGCACTCAAATGCTTGCTGATGGAGATTTTAGATTGAACTGAGGCTCTAAACCAATCCTGAAAAATGACTAAGTCTTTGAAAATTGATTATTTTGACTAAAACCACCTATAGAAGCCTTTGAACCTATATAAATGAACTTGCCTATAGAGTCTATAGAAACAAAGCTCATAGAAATCAACATGTAAAACCCATTAAACTTGACCTGCAGAGTCTGTATATTTGTTGAGAAGCTTGGAAAATGAGGAATTTGAATGTCTAAGACAAATTTTGGAAATGGAAGAGATAATTTTGGTCTGTAAGACCAAAATAATTCAAATGTTGTCCCAAAAATGACTGCTATTTTTAGGGGACAACAGCTGGCTCTAGTTGGGGAACTTCTGTCAATTGCAAAATAAATTGAAAGTAGTAGAATCTAGAATTTCCAGTGTCTTCATGTGTACCATTGGGCTTCAGAGTCATACTACCTAGAAATGAAAGGCATAAAAAAGAAAACAAACAAAAACAAAACAAAATTAAAAATTGTACAAATATACATATATAAAAAAGCAATGATCTGATACTTCAAGAGTTGAAGTGTTTCAGATGCTGCCCATTGTGAGGCAGAAAAAAGAGTGTGCCATCTTGGTATTTTAATAGAAAGCTATTTTCACCAATGTTCTAATGAATTATAAATGGGCCTCTCCAAAGGGAGTCAAACTTTCCATGTATCCCCTTTGGTTCTCTTCTTTTCTACCACAATAGGACTTGATCCCTAATCTAAAAATCACTATTTTTGGCCTTCTGATCAAAGAGTTTCTTTACCAGACTTTGATGAGTAGACATTTTGTCCACCACCATGGTTCTCTATTCCTCTAGTTGAGTTAGGCACATGATTCTTTTATCAAGAGAACTCTCATATGTCTAATCTTTAATGGCCTTTGCCAATTTCAAGGCTGGTAACTCTAAGGTGATTGGTATCTCAACATTAATACCGTAAAGAAGATGAAAATTAGACATACCAAGCTCCCTCTTTGGTGTGATCCTATCTACCCATAGAGCATCAACTAATGCTTTATGCCATGTCCTTTGATTATCATCTGCTAGATTTTTTATAAGATTTACCAAATTCTTATTGCTAGACTTAGCTTGTCCATTCCCTTGTGGAAAATAATAAAAAGAATGAGAGAGTGTAATTCCATAATGAAAATAGAAAATTTTAATCTCTTGAGAGGTGAAACAAGCTGCATTACCAGTAACAATTTTGAGTGGACCTCTAGACCTGGAAATGATATTCTCTTTGAGGAAGTTGCATACAACTTCTGAAGTAGCATGCTTAGTTGGGATTACTTCTACCCACTTGGTGAAATAATCAGTTGTTGTAAGGACATAATCATTTCCAACACTTGAAGATGGGTTTATTGTCCCAATAAAATCAAGTCCCCATTGCTAGAAAGGTTCCTCTATGATTACTGGCTTGAGAGGTAGGGCAGCCAACTTGGGTATTCCAACAAATTGTTGACAAAGTTCACATTTTCTCACCCACTTATGTGCATCTTGGAAAAGAGTTGGCTAGTAATACCTAGCTTGCAGAATCTTGTGAGTAGTCACAAGAGCAAAAAAATGTCCTCCATAGGCTATATTGTGGAAAGATTTCAAAAGCTGGGTGTGTTGTTCTTTGTCTACATAGTGAAGGAATACTCCATCTATGCTTCTCTTGTATAGGCCATGATCCCAAAGGACAAAATTGGTAGATTTCAACTTGATAGTCCTCATTTCTTTGTAAGAGAAATGAGTAGGACATTCACCATAAATTAGAAAATGAGCAATACCTGAATACCACTCATTGGTAGTTGAGACAAAAAGGACTGTTGGAGTATCTTTCACTTCAGCTTCTTCATGTTGTATATCTTCTAGCTTATTGTCAGCAATTAATTAGCATAGACCTTTACCTCTGACTAGCTTTGTTAGCTTGATATCCATATCAAATTCTTGGATCTTTGCAATCCAATTACCTCTCTTTGTGCCAAACTCCTGCTGAGTTAATATAGACTTGACTATAGTGTCAAGAACTAAGGCAGTAGTATGTGAATTTAGAATATAGAAGCAGAAATGTTTAACTACTTTTACCAACGCATATGTGTGCTTCTATATATTTGAATACTTCATTTCATGGGTTTTGAGAGGACAACTCATGAAAGAGATGGGGGATTCCATACCTTCTTTGTTCTGTTAAACAAGAATCACTGAAAGAGTGTGTTTAGATGCATAGTTGTATATGATGAAATCTTTGTGGTAATCTAGACAAACCAAGGTAGGGGCACGAGCAATGGTAGTCTTGATATCTTGAAATACTAATTTGCCTTCTTTAGTCTAGCTAAAGGTAGTCTTCCCTTTCATCATGTTCATAATGTGTCTTGTCTTCTCAGTAAATTTAGGGATGAATCTCCATAATAAATTCACTTTTCTGAAGAAAGAGTGAACATCATTTTTACTTGTAGGGAAATTTAGCTCTTGAATAGATTTGACTCTGTTTGAGTCAATCTTTATGCCTTCTTTGGACACAATGTGTCCAAGGAGTTTCCCCTCTATTACTCACAAAATAGAATTCTTAGGATTTAAGGTAATACCATTCTAGAGTCAGCACTCCAACATTTGTTGTAAATGGCGTACATGATCAGATCGATGCTTTGAAAAGATAATTAAGTCATCAAGATATACCACTATGAATTTGCCAATCTTATCTTTGAAAGACATGCCCATTGCTCTCTGAAAGGTAGCACTAGCATTTATTAAGCCAAAAGGCATTCTTTTATATACAAATGTACCCCAAGGTGTGGTGAATGTAGTCTTATGTTGGTCAGCTTCACCAACTTCAACTTGATTATAACCTAAGAAGACATCCAACATTGATAACATCTCTGATCCTATTAATGTTTGAAGCACTTGGTCCATTATTGGCAAAGGGTAATTGTCTTTCAGAGATGACTAATTCAGATTCCTAAAATCTACACAAATGCAAATTTCACCATTATTCTTCTTTATAGGCACTATGTTTGCAATCCATGTAGAATGATGGATTGGGAAGATAATTCTAGTATTTAACATTTTCTATATCTCAGACATAATAGTACCTAAAATTTTTGGATTGTATTGTCTGGATTTCTAGTTGTAGGGCATTGAATCAGCCTTGAGAGGAATGTGATGGTAGATTTCATTAGGTCTGAGAGACTTCAGGTCTTCATAAGAATATGCTAAGACATCAATGTATTGATAGAGCAAAGAGGTGAATTTGAATCTTTCTTCAGGGGTACAACACTTACCAATGTTTACCATCTTGGGATTTTCTTTGTTGGTCAGATTTACTTGGTCAAATCCCTGAGAGAAACTTGAATTTGTTTGTTATTTTTTGATGAATCTATCATGCTTGTCAAATAGCTTCTCAAGAGAAACCAGGCCTTTGGGAATTTTGTTTCCTTTTAGCCATAGGAATTCTTCATTTATATTTGAATTGGATTCAAAAATAGATTCAGACTTCTGAGATTTGGTGCCTTCAAAATACAGCTGTTCAAAATTGTCTTTTCATTCTAAGAAGGCAATGATTTAATGATCATCATTGAATATTTGCCAATGATTAGCATTGTCAAGAAAACTTGGTCTATAGACCAGCTCAATGGTATACTTGGCTTCTTTGAAATCTGAATGAGGAACTAAAATAGTTCCTAAAATAGCAAGTGCATCAGCTCTATCATTAGACTCTCTGGGTATGGCAAAAATGTTGAAAGCATCAAAACTTTCAATTTGGTCCCAAACCAGGTTACGGTAGTGGCGTAACCTCTCATTCTTGGTCTAATATAGATTTCTCACTTGACAGACTACTAATTCAACATCCCCTTTGGCATGAAGAAACTTGATGCCTCTTTCTTGAACAGCCTTCATACCAAGCAATAGAGATTCATATTTAGTTGTATTGTTAGTGTTGCTGAATTTTAATTTATAGGATGAAGGAAACATATCTCTTTGAGGAGATATCAAGACAATCCCAGCTCTTGAACTAGTAGAGGAATAACTATCATCAAATTTTAGAGTCTAAATCTCATCAGACACTGACTTTTTTTTATACTTTCTCTCATCAGAGATGGAGGGTCTTTCTTCATCTATATATAGAAAGTAGTTACCCATACCTATGGATTCAAAAAGGATTTCAGCTTTAGGAGCTGATGTCTGGGTAACTATGTATATTGCCTCCTTTTCAGGGAGCAACCTCTTCATCACACCTTGGACAAGGGTCCTTACCTCAGATAGATCCATGTTTAGTTCTCCTCCCATGTCCTTGCAAAAATTTCATCCCAGCAAAATGCCATAAGATGCTGGGACATCAGCCACCAATACAGTCATCTTAATCCTCTTGTCTGGAAAGGCTGTGAAGGCAAATTGGGCATCTTTGATTTGCCCTAACAATGGTACTTGCTTGTTTTCCATAGAGAAACATCTCCCAAATGTCTTGGTCAGTGTGAGACCAAGAGACTCAGCAACTTTAGTAAGCATGACATTGTCAGATGCACCTGAGTCTATAATATAGTTACTCAGCTTGTGGCCATTGATTAATAAGGAAATATAGAAGGGTTCTATTTTTCTAGGAGCAACTGGAGGAGTAATGAATAGATTATTTGGAATAGGTGTGTTCTTTAGAGAATCAAGAGTTAATTTTTTAGCTTTTTGTTCTACAAGGATGATTTGATTTTTAACATATTTAACCAGCTTATTTAGTTGATCCAGATTAGATTGCAAGTATTCAAATTTAGACATCTGTATTTTTGTCTTTTTGACATGATCAATTATGTTAAATGGCTGAATTGAGCTAGGTACAGAGAAAAGTACTTCAACTTTTTGAGTTTTAAGAGGGATGGGAGGTGGGTTGGTTTGTGAATTGGGAGTAGAAGGTGAAGGTGAAATGGATGTATTTACCTTTTGGGTGATGACCAAATCTTTTGATTGAAAAGATAGAGTGGTCCCACATTTAGCAATTGTGATTGCTAGTTAAGGTTGTTCCTCTATCTTTTCTTTATTAGCTTGCTAGACTGATTGGTTCTTGGATCTAGTAAATACTACATATGATCCATCTAAAGCTTCTCCTTTGCTTTTGGGTTCATCCTGGTAATTTAGGAAACCAATATGGGAGTCACCAGCTGATTCTTCTTAATTGTCTTCAATGATGTCAACATCATTTTCTTGATTCAATTCATGTTGGAAAGAGAATTTTGATTCTACTTCAAGGTATCCCATTGCTGAATTGGTTGGAGGAGCTTCCAAGGCAAGTTTCCCTTGTGGGGAAGGAAGGCAATTCTTTTTCCCTTAGTTCCTGGCTACATTGCCCTGATATGACTGATTTGGGAATGTCCTTCTATATGTAGGAGTAGAAGACATTCCTTGAGCCATTTGCTTTTTGAGAGAAAGCAACTCATTTGCTAATTTTTGCACCATTGGATTTATGGTGTTTGTAGACACAAATTCAGAAGATGATGACGCTCTATTTCTATTTGGATCTCTTCTTATTTTCCATGCTAAGATGATATCATCTTCTACTTCAGTGGCCAAAAGTTGAGTTGTAGCGAGATCTATTTGACCAGCATGTCTCAAGAGAAAATTGAATTCAAGTAGCTAAGAATTAATGAAAAAGCATTTGATATTCTCAGTTGTTGGTCTATTAATTACAGGGATTTTATTTCTCAATTTGTCAAATTTAGCTATGAAGTCTCTCATAGGCTCATGAGGCTCTTTCTTCATCTGTGTAAGTTGAGCCAGAAGTGTATGTGCATCTTCTATAGGTCTGAATCTGGCTTCAAACTTAGCTTTAAGAGTATTCCAATCAATCATAGACTGAGCTTGTAGATGGTAAAACCAATCTACAACAGCACCTTGTAGTGTTTCAACAAAAAACTTGACTGTTACATCTTCAAATTCTACTTTGATTACTCCACAAGCTAAACTTAATGTTGCAATGTGTTCATCAAGATGAACTTTCCCATTACCATAAAATTTAGGGAAATTCTTCCTAGAACTACGTGGAAGCTCATGTAGAGGAGTAAGATTGAGAGGACCAAAAGCATTACCCTAGGGGCCTTGAACTGCCATTATATGATTCTAAAAAGGAGGGATAACAAATCTCAAAGGGGTAATTATAGGCATAGCTTTATCAATAAAAAAAGTAGATACTTCGTCTGGTAATGGAGATCTAGCTTTAGTAGGAGGGAAGCTCTTGGTTTGTTGGAGATGAGATGGTGAAGGAAATAAATCAAAATCACTTTGTTGTACCAGCTCGAACATAGGATGAATGATACCTTTAGCCCTTTTGATTTGTGTATACCTTGAATCTTCCAGATTGTAAAACAAAAAATGGAAAAGAATTGACCTTGCTTTAATTAAAGCTTGGGGCTTTAAACTGTGTGTTCTTTCCCAGTTAGTGTGGAGGTGAATGGATAGGCTATAAATGGATAATGGGTACATCCCCAACAAAGTCACCAAAAACTATTGGTTGAATATTTTGTCTATCTGTGTACTGGTAAACAAAATAGGTTTGATCAGCTAAATTAGGAAGATTAGTCATCCAAATGTGTGAGTTTATCACATTAGAAGGAGACTGCTCTCTCCTCTCATCAAGGGGAGGTTCCTTGTGGATATGCTACATATATATATATATATATATAAATAGAAAATAATACTCAAGGATAGGACAAGCCATCCATCTCTCTTTATTAAAAGATGATGTGTAAAAAACAAAGGAAAAACTCAAGGGAAATGACAAACAACACTCCTCTTCTTTCAGAAGAACTATTCAGCTAGCCACAAGAATACTCCTAGAAATAAAAGTAGAATGTAACTGAGGGTCAGGTAACCAACAAATTGAGACACATCACAAAGTCTCCACCTGAAATGCTCAAGAATAATATATGAAGGACAATGAGGGCACAAAGTCTTTTTAAAGTCCTTTACATAGCAATGAAAAGAAAACACACTGAAGGCAACTATGGGGGCACAAATTCTCTCCATAGTTGATTCTTTAGGACACCTTCCTAACTAATTTTACTAATCCTGCTTGTTAAATTAATGGAACAAAAAATATATCAAGGAAAAAGACATAAGAACAATTTCCTCAATAACAAAGATATCATATCATAAAGTCTGAAAAAGTCCCTTGCTTTCTTATTCCAGTAATAAAATATGATCAACAGACTGAGCACAAAGTCTCAATGATGCCTCTCAATTTGGGTAGAATTTCATTTAGATTGTCAAAAAAGAGATCATTACAATGAAAGAGAGTCCCTTATATAGCCTCTTTAAGAAGGACTCAGGAACAATAATACATCATGATCCATTGGGAACTGTTAGGAAGACAGGTTGGAACTTTGTGAAATTTTTCCCATTTGATCTTCTCAATGTAGATAAACAAGTCCTATAATTGAATGATTGTAACTTTCAATGTCCACCTGGCCATCTAATCTTATCTTCATTGTTCCTCCTTTTTTGGTTAATTGAATCAAGTCCTAGATTCATTCATTGTTCTGTCTTTCCTTGCTTTCTACTAGTTTTGATCTTGAATTTTGGGAATATATTCGGGTCTGTAAATCCAAAGGGTCAACAGCTATTTCATTGGCTTTAAAATTAATGTTTACATGCCTATCAATGTGCTCTCAATGGCTAGTTCACTATCTTGAATTTGACATCTTTGAGCATGTCACCCCTTGGTCCTCTTTTGGCTTTTCCCTTTTAGGCCTAAGAAATGATCCTTGAATGGTTTAGAAAGAGCCCTTTACTTTGGCCATCGAGAGTCCCCCACAAGGGCACCTACCCTTTGGGGTCCTTCGGTAGCCCTTTCAATTTGAGTCTCTCACAAAATATCCTTTAGGAAAATTCCTAGGTGTTTTCCCCTATGGGTGATTCCTACAAACATTTGTCCCACAGAAAATTCCCATGGACAATTTGTTTGGGGAAAATTCCCGCAGACAAAAAGTCTGCAGAAATTCGTTCCACAAAGTCTTTGATTGGTCTTCAGATTTTTTGCACCAGCAGCCACTTAGAATTCTTATAGACTTTTTTTCTGAAGGAATTCCTTCAGACAAAAGTCTGAAGAAATTCTTCCTTAGCCAATTTTAAATGCCTTAAACAAATCTGAAAGAATTACCTTTCAGCTTCCTTGAAAAATGACCCTTTTGAAGGGTGCTTTTACTTATTAAGTGTCTTCCACAAGGGCACTTGTCCTTCAAGACGTTTCCTTTTACATTGAACTGCCCCTTTGAAATTTGGTGATGAACCATTATATTGAACCAAGACAATGAACCAATTGATTGAGCCAAAAATGGTTCAAGCCGATGAACTAAGCATTAAACCAAACATTATGAACTTGCCTTTGAACCAACAATTGAACCATTTCATTGAACCAATCGGTTGAACCAAGGCTTTGAACCAAAATGGTTCAAGCCAATGGTTCAAGCTGATGGTTTAATTAAATTAACCAACTAAATGAACTAAGTGGATGAATCAGGTGAATGAACCTATTGTTGAACCTATTTGTTGAACCTATTCATTGAAGCAAGATGTTGAACCATGTTTTTGTTCAACAGTTCAAACAAATCTTTGAAAAATGTATTTAAACCTACTATTGAACCTTGAGACATTGAACCATTAGATGAACTAAACAAATAAACTAAGTGAAATAAAGAGTTGAACTGCTTGGTTGAACTGAGCCATTGAATTGTTCCTTTGGTTGAACCTGCCATTGAACCTTAAACCCATTGAACCTTTGAACCAAAGTGGTTCAATGGTTCAATAGTTCAATGGTTCAAGCTACCTTGATTTGGCCAAGTGTCTTGAAGCTGATGAACCAATTGAAGTGATTGAACTTTGAACCTTGATGAAGTGCTTAACTCTTTCCAAAGACGTTGAACTTGTTGAACCTTGAACCCATTGAACCTTTGAACCAAAGTGGCTCAATGGCTCAATGGTTCAATGGTTCAAGTCTCTTTTTTTCACTCAGATGCTTGCTGATGGAGAATTTTGATTGAACTGAGACTTTGAACCAATCCCAAAAAATGACTAAGTGTTTGAAAATTGATTCTTTTGACTAAAACTGCCTGTAGAAGCCTTTGAACTTGTATAAATGAACCTGCCTGTAGAGTCTGTAAAAACAAAGTCCGTAGAAATCAACATGTAAAACCCATTGAACTTGACCTACAGAGTTTGTAGATTTTTTGAGAAGCTTTATGTCTAAGACAAATTTTGGAAATGGAAGAGACAAATTTGGTCTGTAAGACCAAAATAATTCAAATGTTGTCCCAAAAATGACTACTATTTTTGGGGGACAACACCTCTCACATCAATCTTCAACATGGGGTCTTGGAGATAGCATATGTCAAGGAGGACTTAAGTAATATGCATTATAAGAAACTATATTCAATATACTACTCACTTACACTTTCAATCTTATCAGGCACTTCTTGTTGACCTACAAGAGAGAGACCACATAATACTAGGTATTAAGAGGAGTAACATTTGAAGGTAAATGAAACATACACTTGCACAAGACTAACAAATATCATGCACACTTAGTTAAATATTTGAATGAGTTAAAACACTTGTATTTATTGATTTAATGAAAAAAATTGTTATGGATTCACCATACTAAGGCGGAGAGATTCATACAATAGCCAAAAAGTGCTCAATTTATACAAGATATGAGAAAAGAGAGAGAAGGGGAGTTCAAGAGTCATAAAAGACTTGTCAAAATTGTAAATATTAGTTACATATGCATGTGAGTGAGATATGAGGTGAGCCATGTAATTTTAGGAGTTTAAAATGTCATTTCTAATCATCCAAGGCATGTAAAATGGTCAAAAAACTCCTTTCCTTACACATAAAACTACCCCTCATGATTAGCCTCCCAAAACTACATTATCACTAAAATTGATCAGGTATGATGATGTACTCGAGTGAGATGAGTTACTAATAATATATCACATTCGTTGGAGAGGTTCTTGTTCATTCATATCATTTTTACCATGCAAAATCATCCTTGGTAGTCTCAAATTAGCTCCTTTCAATACACCTCTCACTCTTGGCACCTAAAAACTCTTAAATTCTATAATATGATCCATGCACAAGGGGGATGAAATGTGTCTAGGGTGTCCATAACATTAGTTTCATCAAATTATCCTTTAAAGTCATTTCAAGTTGAAATTCACCATTTTCTCTTAAGTTTTCACTATTTGCCCACTAGATTGGATGAAATGAAGGAGATAGAATATAGGCTTAGGATATTATAAACATAATCAAATTACCATGAGGACTTATAAAAATTCCTAAAGTCTCTCCCAAAAGTGATTTATCCTCTTGAAATTTCTTCATGCCTACAAAATAAACAAAAGTGTTAAACATAGCTCTATTCTACACTATTTCATACATGTACATACACCTCAGTCACATATGGAGAATATTTGGAGACTCCTCTAAATCATCCAAATATTTTCATGACATTTACTTTGAATTTGGATTCTTCATTTTCCTCCTTTTCCCAATCAGGTCCTTATGTAGGGTTTTCAAGGGTTTTGAGTGAATTTTGGTCGTAACCTTTGCTCATAAAGTTTTGACATTGGAATATCCTAAAAATTCCACTTAGGACTCCTTAATAACCCTCTATAACCTCTCCAAATATCTTATGTTCCCATGCATAATATCATGAAATCTTCAAGCACTCTAAGTTGGCCTTCGAGCTCCCCTTTTGCTTTTTGGAAGGTCTATGAACATTTTCAAGCCAAAAATTGCCTCTTGGATAGTTTATCTACAAAAAAAAAAAAAAAAAAAATCCAAAACCTTTGTATACATCCAATCACATTCATCAATCTTTGGAAAATCTCCTCAAGAACTAGGAGTGAAGATGACCCCTATTTTGGAACCATGTCTATACCTTACAAATGGGTCCACCTACTCCTTTGAGCCAAAATAATCCTATTAACACTTACCATGAACTAATATGGATTTAAAACATTGTGTTAATCCCAATTAAGTTTATCCAAAAAATTATAAGTCTTGTCAAAGGCTATAACTTAAAATGACCCTTAATTTGGAATTATGTTTATTCCTTTTCTTACCCTAATGATTGCAAACCTTCTTGTATAGGGTACCCTATTTTCCATAAAACCTTATAGCAAGTTATTATAGATTTTTTGGGTTTTTATCCATCTATAAAAAACATCACTTTAGTTCTTCCCATCTTTTGGTCATCTACTTTTTCACCCTTTTCCCTTAAAACTGTCATCTCTATGCATGGGAAAGTACCCCTATTCTGAGATAGAATAGGGGTAGTTACCCTATTTTTTCATCATAGTTAGGAGTTTGAAAGGTATATACAAGTTTAAATTATTGTTTTTACCACATTTTATCTTTTAACTCATCCATTTGACCCTCTAAAACCTCCAAAATCTAAGATAGACTCCTAAGGAAAGCCTGTATGCAGGGGTTTTGAAGAATGGTTGTGTTTGTTCTAAAAGACACCCTTATTTGGCATGTTTTCATGAAATAATATTTTATATTTAATTTATATGATCCCCATTCATGTTATATAACCATTATTCCATGATTTTGACTCATTCCATCATGCTATAGGTCATTTATCTACCACAACACTACATTTTGTTTATTGTCTGACTGAGACAGTCACGTATACTACCTATAGGATATCATGGTGATCTTAGTAATGGTGTGTGGACTTAATTTTAATGTTACATTTCATGATATTCTCTTCATGATTTGGTTTCACCTAGTAATCCTTAATATAACACTAACTTATTGCCTAAATTTCAACATGACTATGTTTCCCTGGAAGGACAACCCTATTTCCACTATTTGTATTGATTAAACCTTTTGTCATAGTACATGGGGGATATTACCATATTTCATGATCATCATTATATGTTTTTTAATAATTTACATTTATTTATAGGCTCCTTATTCACCAAAACATTGCATTTTATTCACTATCTAACTGAGACAATTGCCTTGGTTGTAGAGACCCCTGCTTGTAGGTCAGTGTTGATCTCATCAACTTGTCAAGGTGCCAATAAACTCTTTGAAGAATATTATAAATTTAAATAATGTATATTATTCATAATTTCACCTCTATATTATCAACACTCATATATTTCCTTCATTAGGACTAAGACACCCTTCTCATTTAGACCCTATTGTATCCTCACTTGTAGGTGTCCATAGATTAGAAAATAGTCATTGCTACTCATGAAAAGGGTTGAGAAATTAATATGAACTCTAACAATCCATTTGAATACATGTATATAACTTAAACCAAATTTATACAAGGGGATCCTCCTTCCAATCTTGAAACTTTACCTTGGCTATATGTGCATCTTTAAGATAGTGTACAGACATGGGAGTTTGATCATGAACCAAAATTGGGTACACTATACCTTTGGGAAGGTATTTGAGCCTTCAATTGTTCCTTGTACATATTCAATTCCATAAAAAGATGAATCATGGATTTATAATGAAACTTTGGTTGAAAAGTGGTCCCTTTGAGTCAGTTTCCTGTAGATGTCACTATTAAGATTTAGTGGTTTTTTGTCCATTTTCAAGGTGTTCAAAATTCAACATCGACTAATACCTTTGACCCCATTATTTTCATAGTTACTATTAAAATTATTAATACAATATCAAGCTATTATTATAATTGAAAGGTCCTTGAAAATATGAAATATGATAATTTAAAAATCTTCTAGCCCTCTATTTGGTCTTTTTAAGGACAATAGGTCTAGAATAGTCTGGAGACATTTTAGTATGATAATACTTTTGTTTGCTTACTTATCCATCCTAACATGAATTTTATGACCTCTTGACATGTTAAAACTTTGATTAATCTTCAATCTCATGTTTCAAACCTTTGTGGGTGCTCTAAATTCTTGTTTAGGCCACATGTAGGTGGTGATAAGTTGTAGCAGGCAGTGAATGTAAGGATGGTGTGGAGCATTGTTATGACCTTCTCCATGAAAATGAAAGAAAATAAATTCTTAAAATTCACTCTTAATATCTCCAATAAATTTAAAATATTATCAAGGTTGTTATTCAAGCATGATACTAACATGGAGACTCCTGTACGTTTCCACTTCTTGTATATGGAGATAGTGATAGAAGAGTAGACAAGATGCATAATTTAGGCCTCATGGTTTCCTTATTTGGTCATAAAACATAATTTAATGACCTAAAACATCTGTAATAAGTTCTATTCTCTTTTCCTAACATATAAAACCTCCATTTAAGGCACCTATAGGAGCACATTTTTTAGCAAAGGTAGCAGGGGTGGACCAAAGTAAGATAAGCCTAGAAAGGTTTTCCTAGGCTATTGATAGATTCAAAATATGATATAACAATGATAAAAATATGGAGAGGTAATTAGAAACATATGAAAACAACAAATCTATAAAACCAAAACAAAATCTTCCGAAACAAGTGTAAACAATAACCCCCTCATGGTTGGAAATGCATAAAAAGCTACCTGAGTGTTATCAATTGTTTATAAAGGAGGTTCCACAAATATTATACTTATTTCTCTAAAATTTAATTAAACTCATATTACTATCCACCCCTAAGATAATTCCTCCCAACTCAAACTGTACGGTCCACACCAAGTGCTTGAAAATGGCCTTCCTTAGCTTGCCAAGAGAAAATGGAAGAAAATAAGTTACAAATGGAATTTTTGGAATAATAATTATAAAAAAATCATGTAAAATAGTTTTTTGATGTGAATATACACTCCACCCACGTTTTTAGCTACAAGTGAGATCAAGGGATCCATACAAGTGCCCAAAAGGGCCTAAAAACAAGGAGAAACTCCCATTTTCTACACATAACTAACTCCTAGATGACATATGACTATCCTTGATATTATTATGACCTCTTCAACATTAAAACTCACATTGGTGACAAATTTTCCCTCTTGGAAGTCTGTACAAGTCAATTAATAGGCTAGAAAGTGGTTAAAAGACCCCTTTTTGCACATGAGACATAACAAATGACCAATTTATGCCTTATAAACACATTTAAACATGATAAATACCATATTAATACAATTTTACACAAAATTATCCTTTCACCAAGTTTTACCAAGGCTTGACCATGTTTGACTTTGGTTGACTAGGCCATTTCAAGGAAGATGAGCTTCAATAAAGACTAGGGGAAGGATAAGTGAGATAATAGACTAAAATGACACCTTATAAGACACATGGGAACCTTTTTAAAAAGTTTAAAATAGTAGGGGTTGACATAATTTGACTATAAGTCAAATTTGGTCAATAGTCCCCTACCCTCTCTATCTCTCTATGTCACCTCTTAGTTACCTCACTAAAAAGTAATGAGTCAAAAAAACCTTATAGTATCACCAAAAAATTCTCCCATAGAAAAATAATCATATTTATAGTTGTTTTAGGTTGGTTATATACATGATCGATTAAAATATTAATAATTATTATGTTATTAGGTTTAGCACCCAATTTAAATACCTATGCTAAGATAGTGTAGTTGAGTTAAACCTCGAGCCTTGAAGTTCTAATAATAATAAATTTGAATCTTAATATCTTTCCATCCTTTCAATCCATGTTTACCATCTATCATTTATATAGTTAGTTTATTTATTGACCATTTATCCTATTTTATCCTCAGACTCTATGTCTATCACCTCATGCTTATGTCATTATTCCTTGAAGTATATGCCTCTTTCTGCATGATCTTTACCTATGGGTATTTTCCCTTATATATAGCCTTGTCCTTTTCTTCAAGATATTAGTGAAATATTTGTTATTCACATTATGACCACTCATCAATAAGTCCCCTTACATTATATTTATTTTATCTAGATCTTTAAAATTGTGCATGTCGTTCATCCTTATTTTTCATGCAATCCATACATGAGTTAATTGTTGTCCCTATCTCTCACATTTATCAAATTTCCTTCCATTTGTGATATTCATCCAATTAATCTAATTTATCCTCTAGTGCCCAATCTCTTTCTTCTTCACTTGTGCACTTCAAAAATCATAGAATTTATGTTCTCTTAGGATGCTCCTACATCAAAGTATTAGATATAAAATTAAAAAAATACCTATTGAGGTAATTATTTTACCACTTATGGTAGGGACCAAAAAATATTAATACTTGATTCTTATTTTTTCCTCAATATTATGACACTTAAAATGATATTATGAAGTCTGTGGATGCATAAGATATGTGTAATACATCTAAAGTGAATTGATGCATAAATTATATATATATATATATATATATATATATAGAAAGTAAGTGATTACAAATATGGGTATTCCATATGATAACCCCATTTAGTCATAGATATTTAATCCAAAACCTCCACCATAACCTATTATACAACATAAATAAGTTCATCTAAAGAAGGTGAATTAGAGATAAGTAATTGATCTTATTAAAATAATAATTATCCAATGCCACTACATCATTGATTTATTTTAGTTTACCTTAAATGGATATCATATTTCTTCTGATGATAGATCATGCTTGGATATTTGAAACATTGAGTTAAAATGAGATACATAGTATTTACAAAATCCTAGGATCTAATGCATTACCTAGTTTGTCACATCCTAATTTATTTTTATAGAAAGTTGGTATGTGTATTCCATAGTGAACACAAAAATTCTCTTCTAACATACAACTAAGTCTAAAATTTACTGTGACTAGTAAATTTATCTATAAATTGCATGATTTGAATTTGATGAAAATGTTAGATATTTTATAGTGCATGATCATTTATATTATTTAGATAATGATACATATGTTATTCCTCATCCATGGTGTGTAAAATTTGTATTAATTAAACTAGAATCACATTTATGGTATCATAGGTTATAAGGGACATTTAAAAATATAAAAAAAATAAATCAAAAATCAAAACAAATTAAAATATTAGGAAAATACAAAACTAGGACCTATTCATGACATGATTTGCTAATATAAATGGTTTATTGATTTATATAAATAATGAATCACATATCTAGTTTATATGCAAAAATAATTCATGGTATACATGAGTGATATTCATACCATACCTCTGACATATGATACATGGACATAATAAAATTCATATCATCAATGTTGACATAGTATTGGGTGATCTAAAAGTAACCCTAAAGTCTTTCTACTTGTCTTTTATTTTCATAAATTTTGGCTTGTGAAGGGGATGCCATTAACTCTCAAAATTTATTTATAGAAACATTAACTGAGAGATTCATCTCTTATAAGTGTTTCAACCCCTCTCTATTAGGTGGGATATATAAATTTAGAGCACCCCACTAGGATGATGGTTTGGGTGGTTAAACCATCTCAATTAATGGAATGCCAACCCAAAATGTATGATCAATCAAGACATCACACTACACTGAGTAATTGAAAAATTTAGTGGTTATGAAAATGACAAGAACTTTTTGCAACAAACTAATTGGTATTGATCTAATTGATGTGATGTTTCTCTTATGTGCAAATGTGAAAGTTTGTACACATGGGATCAATCTAGATGGTCATAACTTGTAAGTTTTAGTCAACCCCACTTTGCCACACCTTGATAGGATCTATGATGATATACTTAGTTGTATTTTGTCATTTATTCTTTTATTACTTGGTGTTTTAAAACTAAAACTTTTTTTAAAACAACTCATGAATGGTCTTGTGTCTAACATTACTCCATTATTTGAGGAGGCATTATGCCATCCATTTGACACCTTGATTTAACATAGATTTTTTTTTCAAAAACATTAAGTATATAACTTGATTGAGATGGGTATTATTGTTCTACCTAAATCATTCTAAGTCTTATTCCTTACAATTCTTTGAAACAAAATGTTGATCACATCTTTTGAGAGCACTGACATTGTTAGGTTGCTTGAATTATTTTAATTGACTTATCTTGTCTTATGTCTCAACTATCTTTGTTTAAAAGCCAATCATTTTAGATTTGTTATATCTTTGTTTAGCATGGTCATGATATTCAAAATTATATATCTTAATTGGTCAACTAAAGCCTAAGTTTTTAACACTTGAGTTTTTTAAATTAACTTTGACAAGTCCAAATTCAAACATTGATTGATTTATGTTTAGGCCTCATTTCACAAGGGATGATACATAGATCTTTATATTTTGGGTTGCATAACTTAGGTTAAATGATTACCCAAATTTGAAAATTATTACTTGTTTTTTTGTTCATAGATCCTATCCTCATCATTGTTTGTGCCTTTATTTGGGATAACACAACCTATCTCCAAGTGCCTTTTACCTTGTGCCTTATACCAATGATCATGTTTATATTTGATTATGTGTGTCAGGTTTATGTCAAAAAATTTCAAGCTTGTTAGATTAAAATATAATAATTATCTTTGTTTAAAGTCTAGCTTTTGACACCACATTTGGAAAAAAATCTTAGCACAACCTATTTGAGCCTAGATTTTGACTCCGTGTTTGGACAAAAGACCTATAAACATTTCCCTTTCCTAGTTTAGACCTGCTTGGAACACTTTGGACATAAAGTTTAAAATGTTGATTTTTATTTAGATGTTTGGCCTTTTATGTGTATGAAATTTGATGTTAGATTGTTCTATGCTAAGTTTTAGCATAAACCATTTTGGAGATATAGATCCATTTTTAGACCATTGTTTGGAGATATAACTCCACCCCTCTTTTTTTACCACATTAGACCAAGTTTGAACCTTTTTTCCTTTGGACATTGATTTTTAAATTTTGTGAAACTCTAGAACCTATTTATTTTAGAGATTTCTTCATTTTTGTGGATATGTCTAGATATACTTATGATGGAGTCATGTACAATCAAATTTATGATAAAATAGCCACAAAAATTGACTATAATCATGACCTATTTGAATAATAAAGTCAAATGCATGTTTATGATCTAAATCAAGTTACCAACTTGGATGATATGGTTTTTAAGGAGGACTTCAATGCTTTGACTTATGTGAGAAATCAATCTCCATGATTCCCATCCATTTCTATATCAAGACCTCATCCTTTGGATTGTGCAAGTAATCAGGCTCCACAACAACCCAAACTTATCATATTAAGACCTTATCCTTTAACGTGTGTGAACAATCAGGCTCCATAATACCCTAGATATATCATACCAAGACCTAGTCCTTTGTCTTATAAAAGTAACCAAGATCCACAATATTCTTGAACATTTTCCTTTGGCTCATAATAATAACCAAGCTTTGCAATGCCCTATTGCTACCATTACAAGACTTCATCCTATGGCTCATGCAAGTAATCATGCTCCCCAATTCCCTACCATTATCTAACTATTGACCTTTCCTCATTTAGTTACAATCATTCCCCACTTTTGAAAACCCTAACTAATCTAATGCCAAACCCAATCAATCTAATCATAAGCCCAACTGATCCTATCACAACCTCGACTAATCTAATCAAAACATTAACCAATCTAATCATAACCCCAACCAATATAATCAAAACCCAAACTAATCCAATCAAAACCCTAGATAATCCAATCGAAACCCTAATTGATCTAATAAAAACCCTAGCCAAACCAATTAGTACCTATCTAACCAATCCAATCATAACCTCACCCAATCAAATTAGTACCCCAACTAATCCAAAATAGTATCCCAATCGACCCAATCAATACCTCAATTGAGCCAATCATTTTAGGACTAAGTTATATTCAATAATAGAATTTTATAATTTATTGTAAACCAAGGCCAAGAAAACCAACCAATCCAAGTTATTTTTGTTGAACCAACCATTTGTGATAAGTTAACCTATGATGAATCACCTTCCCATCCTATTCTTATTATCGAAGAGTCTCACTCTAATGATCTATTATTTATTAAGTCACTTCTTAATGAACATAACTACCTTTCAATAAATCATTACCTTGATCATATGCCTATTTTTCAAGAGCCTCCCTTTAGCAAGCCAATTTCTAAGGATTTATCTCTTGACTTATTTCCCATTATTGAAGAATCTAACTTTGACAAATTAGTCTCTATGGAGTCTACCATGTCATCATAGGCCATTCCTTATCTAATACCAAGAATTCAATAAAATGTATTTATAACAACATCCACGTCAGATGAATAATCAAACTTAGAGTTAGGTTATATTCTTGAACCCACATCAAATTTAGCATTAGAATTAAAATCAACTTCAAAGTAAAATCAACATCAATTTTGACATTGGATTTATAATCTATTGATTTAGAATCAAAATATGTTTGTATCTATTACAATATTAGTTATGTATGCCTTTTAGATCAATTTGAATACATTTGTGATCCTTCTATGGTTTTTGAGGATGATTACTTCAACATCAACACAAGTTCTCCTAATATCTTCTACAAGGATTGTGCTTCCTCATCCACATACCATTACCACCAACCAACATAGCCATTATTTTGACTTTACACCTGCCATAAGTGTTGATTGAGACTAAAAGATCATACCTTGTTGAACTAAATCTATGGTGACATAGTAGTAAAAGATCAGGAAGGCCAAAACCACAATCATGTAGAAGAAGAACACTCTCCAAGTGAAACCTTCTCAGAGGCACTAGGGGATGATCAAAGTTCAAACTTAGCATCTTCTAGTGAAACCTTTTTGAAGGCACTACAAGATAATCAAATTCAATGTTCCTTAGTGAAACCTTATTAGAGGCACTATGGGCTAATCAATACAACTTCATTGGTAAAAACCTCTTTGAGGCACCAATAGTTAAGCATGAAAGCCCTTCAATGCTTGATCAAGACATTATCAAATATCAAATCAAAATAGTTTTTAATATATAGTCTAATCAAATGGTAACTACTCTTAGACCTAAATAACAAAAAAATATGGTGGTCTTATTGAGATAATATTCAAAAGTCTTCAACCCTGCCACATCCAAAGTTATGCCAAATCTATAATCAATAACATTATGTATGCTTAAAAATCTTGATCTTCATTTATTTCTTAACTATTATACATTCCATTATCTTACAGCATTCCATTTACCAATAAAACCTATCATCAAACACTTATCCATCCTTGGTCACACTATCCTTTGTAGAGGCTACAAAGATATCTTATCTTAATGTTTGAAGGAATCAAAATCAATGGCCAATGAAGATCATAATAACATCATTTGCATTCAAATCTATAGCCCATTATTGATAAAATAACCATTCAGAAGAGGTGTGGGCTAGAAATTACCATGATTGACTATTCTAGTTGTATCATTATTAATTAGGACATGTATCTCCAAATCAACAAGAACAACATAATCATTCACCACACCTCAGCTAGAAACATGTACCATACCATTATCATTTGTCAAATACCTAGCTATTGTAACTTTTTCATTCACTTGTCATTTTATTTTACCATTTCCCTTATCACTTAGGGGAAATCTTATTACCATTTTATCTAGTCTTTAGACCATCCTATCCTATCATTCTACCATCTTATCATCCAATCATTCTACCAACTTATCACTTTTCCTATCACGTATCCATTCTACCATTCCATTATATTAACCAAATCATGTTTTGATCCATCTTATCCTAGCCTGTTTGACCTTATCTCATCCATTGGTTTCACGTTCAACATGAAGAATTATATCAGTTTGAGCAGTTGTTTCAAGAATTCTAGATAGAGGCAATTTTTTTAGAGTAGTATAATAGAAGTTTTGGTAGTTACATCCTTTATTTATTATTCATTCTAATCATGTTTATTTATATGAGCTTGATTATATTTGCCTAAATGGGAAAATTAGTATTTTACTAGTCTTGTTATTAATTATAACTACCTATGGGTAAACTAGGGGAAACATTTGTTTATTATGATTTGACATACCAACTTACCATTCATATTCCATAGTGTGTCATTATGCCAACTATGCATATTTTGTTTGAATTGGCTACTAGACTAGTTAGATTCCTTTGCTATAAGGTGGAACTACTATGACCTAGGGCCATTTTAAGACTTTATGAGTTGTTCTAAGTTCATGTTGAGGTCAACTAAATTCCCCTTTACCATTACACCCTTTCCATTTTGTGATCATCCATTCAATTTATCCATGCTCTCACCATTTTATAAACTTGGACCATTAAGTATCTCATCATTCTCAATCAAGTTGAGATACTCCAAATTACCAAAAATATTAGAAATTTTCAAAATCCAAAAACATTTGTCATATCTGAGGCTAGTTAGTTATCCTCAATCTACCTTATTGGGGCAAATCCATTATAGGATTTTTTCTTTTGATTTTATTTTTTGTTTTATTTCTCATTTGTTTTTTTGAGTACTATTTCTTGGACTCAATTTATATTTTTTCATTGGATGATTCCTTGCACAATATTCTTGAGTCCATCCATATTCATACATCAACATTAGTCATCATGGTTTTTATCAATGGTGCATTATTTTTAATTTTTTATTAGATTGGGAGTCATTCCCTATGCATGTTTTAGCCAAGTTCTCATGGTGTTTTATATCATGAGGCATATCATCATGTGATATATCAAAAATTATCTCATGAAGTATTATAAGTAATAAATCGATAGAGAAGTATATTTGTGGTGCCTTGGTAAATCCTCCATCCCATCTTGATCAAATCAACACATTGACAATTATAGTTATATTAATGATAATTAGGATAATGATCTCCTCATTAGAAGGTACAACTAAATCATTTCCATTGATCAATTCTTATTCTTCTATTCATCTCTTTTATCACTTTGTACATCCTCTTGTGCCTGTTTATTTTTGGATTCTTCAGTAATTAGACCAATGCATCTACATTTTCACCCCTTTATATTTAATTTTTATATTAGGTTATATCCATGAGATATTCTTACAATCTACCCTATTGGGGCATAATCAATCAAACATCTTTATCCAATCCTAATCATCTTAATGATTATAATTGCTTGTGGGCAAATCATTATTTTTTGAATTATCATTTTCTAATAGGCATACATGCCTTTATTAATGATTATAACCACCTTTGTGTAAATCAATACTTATTTTTTTAACAAATCAATGCATGTAAGTGTTTTATTTTTTGGATTAATCTCACCCATAGGTTAATTCCACCTTTCTTCTTGATTCTTTTCAAGGGACCATCCATCCACTAATGTGATGGCTATTACCTCGAGGGGTAATCATTATAGGCTTCCTAAACATTTATTTGGAGATTTTTTTTCTTAAATCATCATCTTCTTTCAGACAAATAGGCTTTTTCTCATTATTTGAGAAGACTTGATGTGCCTATGATTTGCAACATCTTCTCAAATAGGGGAAAACCGTAGACATCTAAAATTTTCCATCAATGGATTTTTACCTAAATTTAGACCAATTTTTACCAATCATTAAACATCTAGCCTAATAATTTCTAAACATATCAAATTTGGTTCATCACATACAATTAAATCAATATGTGTCAAAAATCAATTAAATAGAGAAAATGACCAAATAAATTTAATCAAATGTTTAAATGCCTAAAATGGATTAATTAACATAAAAATCCTATTCGAATCCTAATTGAATTCATCCATGAAAAATTAAATGAATTATCAAAAGGTAAATTCAAAATTCAATAAATATCATAGAAATTATTCATTATCTTTTGTGAATTGTCCAAAATCCAAAATATCTCAAGCATGCTTATTCCATTCTAATCATGAGGTTTGGAAACCTTTTAAATTGACTATGGTTAATTAATTAAACCTAAGTTAGTATTTAACCCATTAAAATTTGATTTTAAAGCCTATAAAATTAAGCCTAGAGCTCTTCATTTGGAGAACTTGGAACATAGTAGAGTTATAATGCAAGATTTAGGGCATAAAGCAAATACATAGTGTTATAATGCAAAATTATAAGCCAAGCCAAGAAAAAAAATGATAATGATGATAAGAGGAGATAGAGATAGGTAAGCCCCATGGATGAAGACATTTTGAGCATAATCCAAGCAATCTAAAAAAAAGTGTTTTAGAGAATTTAAGTAAATTGGTAAGGAATTTGTGTAAGTTATTTCCTCTTTTTGGTTGTGCTTTGTTCATTTATATTTCTTAACCATGCTCCTCACTTTGATCTATGAAAGGTAGTATTATGCATGTTAGTGTGGTATTACTTTAATTTTGAGTTGATTTCATTATGAATCTAGCATATGATCTAACCACCCTCCTTGGATTCCT
This sequence comes from Torreya grandis, assembly GCA_037957365.1. NCBI lineage: Eukaryota > Viridiplantae > Streptophyta > Pinopsida > Cupressales > Taxaceae > Torreya > Torreya grandis. Next base: position 55,848 of record JARHVA010003043.1, read on the forward strand.
TGTTCACAAGTTCTAATAATTTTATATATCAAATGTCCTTTGAAATTTATTAATTGGGTTTATCTCTTAGGTATATAGATTAAAACTTACACATAGATATTTTCAAGGTGTCCCATCAACTATTTCACTCATTATAGAGTTAGTTTTATCCATGTGTCATATTTTCACAGTTTCCCACCTTTCAATACTTTAAATTAAATTATATTCCATGAGTTGTGTCTTCATAGTTTTCCAGTCATTCAAACTCCTCACAACCTTCATGTATTACACATAATATTATTTCAATCACTTAGTAAAAATCTGAGTCCATGTGTCAATCATACATTTAATCATACTATTTGGAACCTTAGTTTTCACATTTTCATACAAGATTTTAATTTTTTTACAATGCATGGAAATGTAAACTAATCAAAACATGCCGCTTGTTAACATCACATCAATTTGAAACTTTACAACTAAGTAATCAAATAATTTCAAACATAGAACTACAGTATGTGAGAATGTGACCCAATAAATATAGGTCAAGTTTTAGTATTCCATTCAATCACAACCTCATAATTTATTAATCAAGACATTTTTAAAGAACGGTTATAGTCTATACAAGTGCAACCTAATTAAAATCCACCACATGGCATAGATTCACATATATTAAATGTAGAGCTATAGTCTAAATAAATGTAACCTCATCTAATAATGCCATATTTTATAATTTGGTAGCATCACAATATTATATAACTTATAAAGGAATACATAATGCAAAAAATATTCCCATCTTTTTGAATGTCAATCCAACAAACAAGTTCCAATTGTCATCATTGAGCTTGTCCATAGGAAAAATAATTTTTACATTAAACACTCAAATAAGACCACAATCATGTGATATGATCCCACATAGCAAAAACACAAATTAAATGACACAATTTCATCTAGGTTTCAAAATTATAATAATTCATAGATATGACTCAACATAATATAAAGATAAATTCAAAGGCTCACATTCATTATAGAACATTGACCAAGAACCTAAATACTCTAGTGAAGTGTGAATTAAAGACACGTCTAGATTAAATTTATACATGAATAATGCCATATAAAATAAAAATTTAAATGATATGAGCTATCAAAAGCCATTTAATTTTATTAAATCACATATATGAAGCATATTAACCAAGCATTCAAATTCATTGAGATATAATCACATAACTAAAAACATTCAAGGTAGATAAATGAACTAAAAAAGCAATTGTTATTTAATTTTTGATGCCTAATACTTCAAAGCAAGCTAAAACTACATATTGAAAAAAATAAAAATTAATCTAACTAATAAGAAATTAAATTTTACCATGCATGCTATCATGGAACATATTTAATCATTTGATGCATACCAAAATTTTATAAACATTAATTGATTTTGATGCATTGAAATAGGCATTAAGCATAATAGTGTCATGTTTGATGAGGTGGAAGATAAAAAATATTAGTGATAATGAACAACATCCTTTGGTCTATTAGATCATTTTTAAGATATTATAGCCATTAGAATAGTTGTTCTACACTATGAAGCAATGAAAACTGAAGTATATCCTTATGTAGACCTAGTTTATAATGTTTTTTATGTTATAACCTAGAATAATGACACATTCGAATCACTAAAAAAGAGCAACCCAATTTCATACATTACTAGTGGTTCTTATGAGGGATATTATGTATGAACTAAACCATATATTTTATATAATGAAGAGGTAGACCTAGAATGGATAATGGGTAATGATGTTTCTATAAGCCCTTAGGGAAAAAGATGATGGGCCTAACTAATTTTTATACCTAAAAGTCATTAATTCCATTCCAATAATAATATTTAGACAATAAATTAGACTATGGATGACATTAATGAGAAAGTAATTTGGGGTTATAGATATAACCAGGCTATATGAGAAATGGACAACTCTACTAGCTATGATCATCGATGATAAAAATATCTATACCCTAAGAGAAATTATTTTCTACAATTTGACAAAACATGTTTTGAGGGTCAATAGGTAGGGTCATTTTTACATGTTGTCATATTTATTAGATTCCATTTGTATAACATTGGATTTACCTAACATTACTACATGGACACATGACTCCAAAGTATTAGTCCACTCAAATTTTTTGAGGCTATATATACAAAAATATAGGAAGAACATTCAAATGATTTATTATTTGTTCTTTCCAATAGTTTACAAGGAAATTAATGAATAACCCATGCCTATGTTGTCAAAATAAATAAGTATATCATTATAAACTATTGGTGATTACTAGTATTATCCAAAATACACCATAATCAAATTAAAAGATACAAGGGAGGCCCCATTAACATTGCCTTAATTTATCCTAGAAAATTTGGTAGAATAAGATATTTCTCATAATATTATTAATATAGTAGATGGTGCCTAAAAAAGGATCAATAAAGACTTTATCCATCCCATACCTCTCACAGCTAGGTTATATTAATTACAGGTATGATCGTCACTAACCAATGTTGTAACCCATAAGTCATAATTTTCATGTCTTGATAATGAGCTTAGACATTGGGACCCTAATGATAGTGTGGGAACAAATTTAAATCCACTAAGGGGTGTTTAGCCCTAAATTAAGATGGCTAAATATAATATAAGTTTATGAATATATAAATTAATTACAAGGGTGATAAACATACATAGATACATACATACATTTAAAGCTATTAAGGGGCGTTTAACACTAAATTGAGATGACTAAATATGATATAGGGTTATGAATATATAAATGAATTGCAAGGGTGATAAACACACACACACACACACACACACACACACACACACACACACACACACACACACACACACACACACACACACACACACACACACACACACATCAAGTTAATTAATTGTGAAACTCAGATAAACAATGCTCTAAACATACAATACTGAGATATGTTAAAAATGGAAAGTATAACTATGGATTGATATTGAAATACATTATAAACAAGAGTACTTAGATAGTTTATTATGTGCATGCAAAACTAATATGGAATAGGATGGAATCAGAATGGTTCTAGATTATGGATCAATCATCAAATTCTATAAATTTGTATTTTATGGCCTTGGATGCTTTAGTAGAATTTGGATAATTATGTTGAGTTGGTGTTTGAGTTAGATGTAGGTGTTTATGTTAGAGGTATAATCACTAGGGGTGAATCAATGATGTAATATATTTCAACTTTAATTCCAATCCTTTGAAACCCTTATTCAATTACCATAAGCATTCATAAAATATACAAGTCATTCATAACAATGAACAATAGATAATGCAAGAACATACACAAAAACACAAGATCTATGTTGGAAAACCTCTTGGGGAATAAAACCAACTCTAAATCCTATAAACACATGGAATAATTGTCCTATAAGGTATTACAAACATGAGACTTTATTGAAACACATGTTCCATAAGGAACACCTTCCCCTCAAATGGTCAAGTCCTTCTAACCAAAATTTAGTGAAACACCTATTCCACAAGGAGAAAATAACCTTAGGATTGTCAAGTCATTTTTATAAAGAATTTAGTGAAACACTTATTCCATAAGGAGTAACTACCCCTAAGATGGTCAAGTCCTTCTGACTTAGATGTTGAGCACCCTCCCAATACCTATGATATGAACATCTCCACCTTTGAACTAATGCCTTCAACACCTGATGATATATCTCTAATTTTATAACCTATAAAAAAACCCCTCTCTATCTCATACAATCTCTCACACAGGCATGACATAATCTCTCTTCCTTTTCACTCAAATTACCCTCATATACTCACCTAGACCTACAAATCCTTCTTCTATTCACTTCTCTCCCCAATCTTCAGACCTATAAGAGCACTATTATTGACATAAAAATATGACGTATAGGTCATACACATATTCATAAACCTAATTTTATCTATAACCCATCCACTGGTCACTCTCCCTTTCTTCTATCGACAACTCTCACACACACCTCTTCTCTCAAGTCTCTCATATCTAGAAATCATCATCTTTGATTTCACCATTTATAGAGCCTTCATGATAATTATATTATTGGTTGGCCTTTATAATTTCCTTAACCCTTAAGACATATTACATATATGAATACTATACTCAAAATTTATCCATAGTAACTATGGGTCACACTTAAGCAACTACACCTTTCAATTAGACTTTAGTAGCCATTATAGGTCTCATGGAGACCTATTCCCCCATTTATCAGTCTATTGATAATATTAGAAACAAAATACCACTTTAAAATACATATTTACACTCCACATGACCTCTTATACATCCTCAAATGATTATAGTCATCATTACACACTTCTGTATATGCTCAATCTACTCAAATATTAGTCTTGTACACAAGAACACCATGAATGAATAAATATTCAACTTATAAGCATTTTTTCATACTAAATATGGATTGGTAAATCCTAAAAAATACATACATATTATCCTCATAGATTAAACAATAATATCTAATAGCTTAGTCCCCTTGAGACATCCAAATACCATCAAAAAAATTGAAATATCCTTCTCGGGTCACTTGTAGATCATGGTCAAACACATAGTCAACTTTGGATCTTAATAATTTTTATTTTAAAACCATTCAAACATTATAAATAGATATAATGGATTCACCTTGAATTCCTCTATAACTTTTATTTTTACTATACCTTTGAATTCATCATGAATCAAAAGATATGAGCAAAATACTACAAACTTGTTTTTCCCTTTGTTAATTTAAATATTGAAATTCCAATGGTCACTATTAAACATCGAACACTTTGTTAACATCTCATCTCATCACATCACTTGAATGAATACACATCATCAATATCCCTCTAAAGTAACTTTATTTTTAACTATGTTAAATAACTATCACTTTGACCTCATCTCGTGCTCTTTGGCAACTTTGACCAATATATGCACCATCGATCTTCTTAGAAGTAGCTTGATCATTAATTTTGCTCATTGTTAAACATATGTCACTTGTAATCATCTTTTTTATTTCTAAATATTTGGAACAAATGTACTCCATCGATCTCTTTGAGAGTAGCCTAGACTTTAACCTACTTAAACATCAAACACTTTGACCTCTTTGACTCATTATGCATCATATATCTACATGTACGAACACCCACTCACCATTAGATCCTTATCTGGTGTTTGTCTTTAACTTTGTGAAAATTTGGATAAGTATTGAAACCATTGAAATCTCCTTGGAAGGTCAGCTTTGAACCTTAATAACTTTTATTGTTCTTAATCACGTCCTAAAATTTTAACCATGTGATCTTCTTGCATAGGGAAATCCATACATATATCGAATTGATCCTGGAATATTCATGCATGTGAAAAATTAAGCCATAAAAATTATTATTTTTCTATTATTTAACTTAGACAATAATCTCATATTCATTTCATTACGTAGATCTTTGATGTAAATAAATGTTACAAACTACTTGGGAAGCCAACTTTACATAGTTATATCTTTGGCTCTACTCAATCATATGACCTAAAAATTGGACCATAGAAACATTGAAATGATTTGACAACAAAAATATGACAAAAAACCCATGACTCATCCATACATGGAAATAGTGATGTCATCAAACTACCTACTTATATTTTTGGTCATAAAACCAACTATGCCAAGATGAACATAATGAAGAACTAGATGAATAACATACACATACACATGCTCTCAAATCATATTTGACCTATAATAGGACCCCTCACACATGATAAATTATTTAAAACCATCCTTAATCATGCCAAAACTAAAGATAAACCAAGCCTACTTTAAGCATACTAGGACAAGCACACTGCATACTTTGTCATTAACACTTAGCCTATAAAGACACTTCATCCACTCACCTAAACACCTCCATGACATCAATAAAAAATATCCAATATTTTAGTAAGAAATATTGACTAAATTTTAGTGTCATCATCTATAAACTTATGTATTTTCTATCACATTTTCTTTGGTGTGTTCATATCTTGTGAATAGGTTGTCTCTCTTTCTCAGACGATCAAACCCTAACTTCCTCACCCTTGGATTGATTATGGAAAAAATGGATTAGTGAGAACATGATATTTAGATTCCCTAAGAACCCCTCTATCAATGGGTGTTGTCTCCATATCTAATACTATAAATAGAGCCTCAAACTTATGTATTTCTCCCCTATGTGTTGTTTTATGTGTGTATCGAGATACATGTGATAAAAAAGTACATAAAGTGGCCTATATTATAACTTGGAAAATATGGATATGGAATGATAATTTAGTATATCATACTTTTATATGGGCTATCCCTATGACTAAAATTGAAATAGGAAAGAATATTAACTCTTTTCTCACTTGAATTCTTGACTAAATTCCTTTAGTAAGTTTCCTTGTGAGTTTTTAGTTTTGTGCTAGGTGAGGAATGAAAGAGGGTTGAAATTTTATATATACCAATCCATTTTGGAAATATATCTCATTAAATAACTTAGGCCAACCATAATGATATATTTCATATTAAAATTTGATGACTTTAGGGCACTAGACACTTATTTTGGCACATGACTCTAGCATCGACATAGGCATATAACTAGGACACAAGTGTTTGGAAAGATGTAAAATCAGTATAGGTACAAAAACTGAAGAAGATGATAATAATAAATTTTATATAATTTTGAGTAGTATATAAGGTCTAGTTATTATAATAACATATGGTTGGACAAAGAGATACTAATTAGGCACAAGAGATAACATATGTTATCCTTTGATCAACAAGAAAGTATTATAACTAAAGGGTAAAACTATGGAAATTAATTTCCAAGTATACAAGACTTTGGTGATATATAATTCAAATTTAGTGTCTACAATGGGAAAGGTAAAAATGGTCTACCATCATGAACATAATATATTGGATAATATATTTATTAATTACTCAAGATGAATAGGAGGTTCTCAAAAATATTTGGAATTATGGAATCACATTACATACTACTAGAAGGGTTCAATTTAAAGGAGTGGAGGAAATATAAAAGTCACTAAAGATATAAGAAAACCTTACTTATACCAATAAATACTTGAGGAGGATAATATTGTAAGGTCTTCCACCTGCACCTTCTTCACAAATAGAAACTCCTTTTTCTTAGGTGAAAAAATATTCACTTCTAAGTCCTATAATTCAAATTTTTAGTTTATAAAAGTATACTGAGTCATAATGGACAATATTAGAGGGTAATATTTAAGAACAATTTCATGTAACTCATGAATCCCATCTTAGTTATTATGTGCATGATGTTATGACTTCTTCCCCCTCCATGCTATAATTAAAAGACACATGACTTGATTACCCTCTTCATAGTCTAATACAAGGGAATAATTTTGAAACCATGGTCCTTAAGAGGGATATTCCAATCACTAATGTTTATAATAGAGTATGTTTGATGGTATCCCTTGGTTTTAAGGTTGAATCACATGTTACAAAAAGTTAAAATAACACTATGACTCCTTATATTTTATGTGTTTGATTTGATTTATCTTAATCTCAAATTCAGCCCACATCACAATAATTCATTACACATATTTCATAATATTCCATTATTCAACAATAATAGTCCTTTCCCATGCCCATTGTTATTCCCACCATTGTTTTCACAATGAAAATAATAGGGTAATTAAATAGACAAGTATCTCTACAATGAAACTACCAAAGTGAACCCTATAAACATCAATTTTTTTCTAAGGTCAAAATTATTCCTAAGCTACATAAAAATATAATAAAAACTATTTAAAATCCTAAAGAATCCATTGAAAAGGTAAAAATGGATGAAACACAATTGCAGGCTATCCTAGAGAAACATAAAGTAGTGGAATAAATAAGTGGTGTGACCTATCCTTCCACACCATTATCATCAACCATTTACACTACACCTATATTTACCATCCCATCCTCAAAAATCATTCCACCTTGGACATCTCTTACAATTCAATCCATTTCATCATCCACATGCACTAAATTTCTATTTCATGACCTCACTAGTCCCATTCTAGTATTAAAATATCAACCTCCATGACATCCTACCACAACCTCCATTTCCTTATCTATTGGACAAAAAGATTGCATTCAAATAATGGATATTTCCAAATTACAAAGATAAGACCCAATAATTATTGTAATCTAGAAGTCCCAATGAAATTTGAGCAAGCCATTAGATCAATGAAGAGGGTCATAAGAATAAAATTTACCCATGCCTCCCAAATAGTCATTTATGAGATTTAGAAGTATCTTTTCACCTTGAAAAAAAAAGATAAAATAGACCAGTTTAGAGGGATGAATATGAAGAAGACCATGAATAAGTTATTTCTACCACAGGGGATGTGAATAGAAATGTTGTCCAAGGATTAAAGTAGAAGGTGTAAATATTAGAGACAAATGAAATATATAGTTCTTGAAATTTTAATAATTTATGTATTAAAGGCATTGTACTCCTTATACAATTTATTTGTTAATATCATAGAGGTGAAAATTAAATTTCTTGTTTTGAGGAAAAAAATTAAATGATATCAAGATAAAATTATATAATTAGAATACATATTATCTACCCTCACCAAAGCAATTAAACAGGGTTGATGTATCATATAGAGGTTATTCCCTGAGTAGACATTAATTTAGTGTAGACTTGGGCAATTGACATGAAGACATCCATTCAAGTGTGGGATGATGAGATTCACATAATACATACTTTGGGATGATGAAAAAGTTGTAAACATAATTTGGGAATTATTCAAGGATGCTAAAATACACATAGTTTTGATGCCAAATGGGAAATTAGTTCTACACACTCATTTTAATACATAATTAGTCCCATTCGTGAATAATTTTGAATATACGGTAGCACATGCGAACCAATGAAGCATTAATGAACTGATTGACTCAGTCACTTATGTAAATAAGAGAGTAAAAAGAGACACAATATTTAAGTAGGTTTTCACAATCCATTAGAAAATCAAAATGCATTATTGAGAAAATTTTAAGTGATTTTTAGACTACCTATTGTAGATACAATTTGAGTGGACACATATTTTGAAGAAGAGTGGTTGTTTTTAGAATTCAACATGTAAGATTTAACTATAATTATATTGAATGTTATTTATCTTGTAACAATATAATTATAAGTGGAAATTTAATTTTAGTTATAGAAATCTTGATACATTACATGTACTCTATTGTTATCATGAAATTTCCATAAAATGTATTATATATACTTTTTAACTCACCTCCCAAGGGCAAGAAGTGTTTTTAATATTAATGACATCTTTAGAATTCATAGGAAAGTTCTTCAGGTTTCATTTTGCCCTCTTTTTCAAGTTTTATTAATGCATGAATGAATTCAATTAAGTTGACTAAGTTGTGAGATTGATGTGCATTTTTTATTTTCAAAATTTATGTTCGATGAATAGATATTATAACTTTATATATACGTATACATACATATATATATATATATATATACATACATATATATACATACATACATATATATATATATATATATATATATATATGTATGTATGTATATGTATACATACATACATACATACATATATATATATATATATATATGTATGTATGTATGTATATGTATACATACATACATATATATATATATATATGTATATGTGTGTATATATATGTATATATATATATATATATATCTATATATATATATATATATATATATATATGTATATATATGTGTGTGTATATATATATATATGTATATGTATATATCTATATATATATATATATATAATTTTGATTCATGATTGAATGTACACAACATAAATTAATTATGAATCAAATATCTTCCTAGGTCAATGTTACAAGATTTATCTACAAACAGTTCCTCTTAAACTCTTTATTTTGTCTATTTTATAATAATATATCACTAAATTAGGGTAGAAATTAGTTTCACTACTTGTTTAATCTCATTAAGTTAAGTTTCTTAAAACATTTTATTTATGTTGACATAATACAATATAATTTTATGTCCTACTTAAACCTTTTTTTCATTTTTAATTAGATCCAAACCATTTTAGTATGGTATCGCATGTGAATAAGTTCATAATATGTTTATAAATGATTAGTTATCTATATAATAGATCAACCTATTATAATTCCTCAAGGTAATAAATAGCCACCTTAATTTATAAACCACCACATAATTATTACTTTTTGTTGATAGACAATGATGGTTAAGTGGGTCCCTCACCCTTTATTAAGATAACTAAAAATCCAAGATTACAAGGAAAAAATAGAAAACACTAAGAACCACCAAAAAACTAAAACACAGATTAAAATAAGCAAATAACACACCTAAAGGATAACCAACACTAAAAATCTATCCAAAAAGCAACAAAGTCCACCCATACAAAATAGAGCTAGCCACAAGACCAAACTCGACTAAGGGAAACAAGAGCCCTCCTACCTCACCAAGAAAAGAAGGCCTCTAATGTCCATTGGGATCCACCATTTAGGGTAATTTAAGGCATATATTTGGAGTTGTTCAACCTCCATCCTCATGCCTCTATGTCTAGAGGATCCACAGTTTAGTTTAAAGAGTACCTAATCCTTCCTAGCCAAGGTGAAACATTATTCTGAGGTAATCCCTTCACTATGCTAAGAAACAAAATATTTTAATGTTAGATGAGAATCATAGGGTGATTGAGACTTTAAAGTTTCCATATTCTCATAACTGGGTAAGGCTATATGGACTAGAGACTCCACCGTTTGTTTCCCATATACAAACTTATCCAAAGACTCCAAGGCCATAGGGTCATCTAAAATTTTAGGTTATTTTCTAACACTAGGAGAAGCAACAAATTCAACTACAGGGATCATAGAAGTGACTTTAAGATTCCACTTTTGAGAGTATGACATGTCCTTCCCATTAAAATAAAAGTAAGGGTAAGTGATGACATTATACCTTAAACTATTGCACTTGAAACATATGAAAGGCAACCCCTCCAAGGCCACTATTTGTAACAAAATTCCATGTTTGGGTTAAACTTGAATAGAACTGACAATAGTGAGAGAAGAGTTTAAAATAATAATGACTCTCAAAAAAAAAATTGGTTGTCATCCACACTTGTGTCTATCTTTAAAAAGGTTCTCACTTTCTCTATAATGAGTTTAATGGCTACTGAGTTTCCCAACACAATTAGTAAGTGGTACAGACTCATCCAAATAGGAATATAATCCAAGGATACTGAGAGAGGGTTGAACAAGGGTTTTCAAGGGTTAAGGATAACTCTGAGTTTTCATAGAACCATGAACCTAAAGACTAGATTGAGTCATGATCTTCTCTATTAGAGAAATAAAAAATTATGCAAAACCCCAAGAAAGTGTTGTTTGATATCAATCTAGGTGTTGACCATCTAATAATGCATATTTGAGTAGGAGGGACACTTACCCCATAATCTTCCTACAAAAGAATAAATTTCTATGTCTAGAGTGAAATGATATAGGAAATCATTTATGATACAAAACTCAACCAAATTATATGTCATTTTTATGGAAATATGACTCAAACACACCTCACTAATAGATCTCTAAACTAGGGGGACTCCTAGGTTCAACATCGATAATAACCTCATCCGCTACACCAACCTCAACATTCTTGAGAATACAATCTTTATTTTTAGGACCCTTTTAGGGATGAAGGAGGGAGAGGAGGCTTTCAACATTAATTACTACTTATTATTGGCTTAGGAATTAGAGAGATATTATATCATGAATAAATTTCTATACATAAAATTGATAATGTATTATTTTTTGTTAATATTTAAAATGAAGGTAAAAGTTTTATAAGATTTTACGAGTGGTTAGAGGATGTAACCAATTCTAGTGAACAAATTTTATTAAAATAGATTAATAAAAAATAAACAAAATACTTTAGATCAATAAAATAATCTAACAAACTCCCCCTTGATCCAAAGGGGTATAACAAATGAATGAACTATATAAATGACTTTGAAGTCATAAAAAAACTATCACAACTACAAGTGGTGCACTGTACCTATGACACTGACCAAAAATTGATGCCACTCTATAAAGAAGATCATCCCTATAATTTGTGGAAAAAAATTGCTAATGAACATGATCAAGGCCTATTCATCCCTAGTGATCAACACACTATACTATAGTAGAATATGAACAAGCATGTCTAACTATATCAACCCACATAAGAACCCATCCAAGTGATAAATCCATAATCTATATGGCACATCTTCCCAATTCCCAATAAACACTAATGGCCTTTGCTCAACACTATTGGTACTAGCAACCCCTATCAACTCATACTATCATTGATGACTAATCAAAGTCCAACCAATGCATAAATCTTCTCTCCCTATCAGGTGAGGTGAGAATTCATGTATCAAGAAAAATAAAAATAACTAACTCTATCCACTCCATGTCATGAATATCAGATATATAAACCTAAAAATAGAACTAAAAACAAGAACGCAAGCCAAAATTTTCCATTCAAGCACTAACCCAAACAATGAGTGAATAACTAACTAGAGAGGGCAATTGTCCTCTAGCCTCCAACGGATCCTCTAATTATCACTTATATGGTGTTAATTAAAAGGTTGTTTAGACATGTAATAGATGGTGTGTTTATTGATAACACAAGAATGAGGTGGCATTGTGAGAATTTTCATGTCAAAGGTGTCAGTTTCCACCAAAAATTCACCTTTATACATCAATTTTAATACATTTGTTGTAAAACTCATATAAGGACACTTCAAATTGCAAAATTAACTATTTAAAAGTGTTTAAAATGTCCAAAAACCTATAAATCACCTAGTCATTTGACTATCTTAAAACAAAATAATTATTTGTCAAAAATTTATCTCAAGAAGTCATAAATACACCCTTATATCATCGATTTGATCCAAAAAAGTAATTGGAGGGGATTTGAAACCTAGACCTCCCCAACTTCCAAGGCCTTCAGAAAATATTTTTCACCAATTTTTATAAAATCAATTATGAAATATATATAGAATATCTCATATTTGAGCTTGCACTATTCTAATTGTCAAATGAATTCATTCATGTCAAATTAATTCACTTAAAAAAATTATTGCATGTTAAAAACTTTCACTATGGTGTTAGATTTTCTTGGGGTCAATAATATTTTTTATTTTTATTTTTTTGTTTGGCTATATTATATTCTCATATAGTCATACCACTATGTAGATTTATAATTTAATTTCTTGACACAAATGTATAAAGCTATCATTGTGCACAAATGTATATGATGGATTTCATTTTTGACATAGACAAATTAGTGCCACTGTTTAACTCAAGATTAAATATATAATTAAATATTTAATATCTTTACTACTAAGAAAAAATATTTATAAAGGTTTATCAACAATGGTGAATGGTGGAGTGGTGGTATTGGATAGATCCCATATCAGAAATGCACTATGAAATCTTTAGCAAAGATAGGAAGGTCATCATCTTGATGGATAAATTTATAGTTCTGCATTATTATCATTGGCTAAATCAGCGGCTTATTCAATTTTGTTTGACCTTTCCCTTTTTATAAAATCTCAAAACCCTCATATTATAGAGACTATGCTTGATGGATAATATTCAGTCCATGTCTACTTGATTTTGCTAAAGAGCTCAAATATGACCCATTGGTTGTATCTACTTTGGATGGGAGTGTCAAATCATTATTTCTATAAGATGAAGAAGATTTCTAATGTTTACATTAAAATAAAATGTTTGAATGATTATTGCACTATATAGAATGAAATCAAGTCACAACTTAAAAAAATATATATTAAAATTGAAATACTTTCCTTTACAACTTTAATATGAACTTCATGTTGATTATGACCTCTACTATGACCTTTTCATGGATCTTTCCCCCTCTCAAATTAACTTTAGGCACTATTCACTCTTTTAGCCACTAAAATTACTATACGACCTCCATGTTTCCTCAAATAAGTTCATAAATATCTGAAGATAAGTATTAGCCAGAACATGCTACAAAAATATTTTCACCTCTTCATCCCTCCATTACCGAACTCTAATAGCATTGTTAGCTCATGAATCAAAGAGATATTACATCATGAATAAATTTTTCTACACAAAATTAATAATTTATTATTTTGAGTTAATATTTAAATTATATGTAAAAGATTTATAAACTTTTATGAGTGGTTATGAGATGTAACCAATTCCTATGAACCAAATTTATTAAAAAAAACTAACTAAAATTTTTTAAAAAAACTTTGGATAATTAAAATAATCCAACACTTATAGAAATCATTTTATAAATGGAAAAAAAATAGAGAGTTTAGACAATCCAATAATTTGAAGCTCTCCACCACACCATCATCATTGAGGGGGAGAGATGGCTCTTCACATCTTACTACTAGCATCTCACATAGAATGACTTGTTTGAAACTTTGCTTGGTAGATAAGCCCTTATGTACCTTACCTTACACCTTAGTAATGGAACTAGGCTAGAGAGCCTATTATAAATCCTTGTGCACCACTTTGAGGACCAAATAAGATCCTAACTATTTCCATCGATACTTTGCCTAAACTATCAAAGAGCCTTTCACTGGATTTGGTATTTGATAAAATTCTTCCGTAGATTGAAAACCAATATTGTATCAATCACCTTACCCATGGCACTAAGGTGTGTTCCTTCACCTATAATAACCATTGACTCCTTACCCACCTATGCACTTTCTCCTATTATAATCCTTATTTCACACTCATAAGTTATTTTGGGCTTTGTCATCAACTTGTTCTTCAAACAAGGGCTCCTAATCGATGCCTCCGCCACCTCTTACACAACAAAGGGATATAAAAACTTAAAATTTAGAGATGGCATTCTATATTTAATACCCCTTTGTCAAAAAAATTAATCTACATATAAAGCTTAATGGGGGTGGGTATGGGTCTATAATGTCTTTTAAATGATCTATAACTGAATTGCCCCACTATGATCCATGTAGAACACATGGAGAATTTCAACCCCCACCTCGAGGTATCCCCATGGCCACATCAGAGTGTAGGTGGTGTGAAAATGCCCTAATCCACACACTATGTGTAAATCAGGGATTGAACCTAAGATTCAGGTGACTTAAGTCATTACTACCAACCACTCAACCTACCCTTTGGGGGATTTATAAAATATACATATGAAGCTTAATAGGGGTGGGCCTAGGTCTATAATATATTCCAAATGATCTATAGATGAATCAACCTACTATGATCTATGTAGAACACATAGAGAAGTTTTATTCTTACCTTTAGGTATCCTCAAGACCACTTAAGAGTTTAGGTGGTGTGAAAATGCTCCACTCTACACACCATGGGTAAATCAAGGATTGAACCTAAGACCTGGGTAACCTAAGTCATTTCTCCCATCCACTCAAGCTAAACCTTGGGGCATAAAATTCAATATACATTTGAATCTTAATGGGGGTGGTTCTGGGTCCATAACATCCATCAAATGATTTATAGCTATAATGGCCTACTATTATCTATGTGGAATACATGGATAAGTTTGACCCCTACCTCAATATGTCCCTAAGGCCATTTAGAGTGTAGGTGGTGTGAAAATTCCACAATCCACACACCAAAGGTAAATAAAGGATTGAACCTAGAACCTAGGTGAGCTATGTCATTCCTCCCATCCACTCAAGCTAACCCTTAGTGGTAAAACACTAATATATATCCAATGTTTAATGGGTTGGACTTATGTTTATAATATCTACTAAACTATCTATATCCAAATCACCTCATTGTGATTTATGTGGAATACATGGATAATTTATACCCCTACCTCAAGGTGTCCACACAGAAATTTTAGAGTGTAGGTGGTGTGAAAATTCCCCACTCCACACACCACAAGTAAATTAAGGATTGAACCCAAGACCCAGGTGACTTAAGTCATTACTCCCAAACACTCAACCTAACCCTTGAGGGCATCTAATAATTATTACTAAACTAAATAACCAAAAATAAATCTTTGGAGTGGCTATTCATTGATACTAAAATGAGAATAATTTATCCCCTAAAGTTTTTGGATTGGGTCACAAACCTACATCAACAACATTATGCACATGTCTTTATTTTGAAATGAGTGATTCAAAATTTTCATCCTTGATAGAAAGAGGTGAGGGACATATAGTAGGAATGTGTTAGAGACTCGAACCATGATAGATAAATAGTCCATAATTTTAGTCAAACTATGTGATTTAGAAGGGGAAAATTAAATATATTCAGGCATATGTGGGGCAATCTACATGTTTTTAGGAACAATTGGGATATTCTATAAATTATAAGATAAATTAGGTGGGTCAAATCTATCATGTTTATTAAAATAATCATATTGAGAGATATTATATGACATTATTATATAAAAAAATATGGAATTATATATTACATTGAGGTAAAAATGGATTATATTTGTGGCATGAATGTTTTTTATTTGACAAGGTAGAAATTAGGTTTTTTATGGATCTTGGAACCAATAAAGTGTAGTACAGAAAGTTTAAATAGGCCAAATCAAGGTTGAGTAACCAAAACAATAGAAAACTATATGACTAACGGAGAACTAAAAAAATAGGAAACCAAAAAGAGACTTAAGATAAAAGTCCCTTTCATGGGTCTTTAGCATCTTTAGGAATCTTTGTTAGGATGATCTATTTTACCTTAGAAACCTTTGCTTGAGTGTTATTCTTAAGGCCTTCATTAGCTTCATTAGGGAAGATCATATGTGGATGCTTTTTTCCTTTAAACTATAATGGAGATTGATTTTTTGGGACCCCCTTAGGGAAACCTAGAAGGGGGATCTTAAGACTTTAGCCAAATGAAAGGCAAGGGACTAGGTAGTTTGGGTAGACTGAATAAAATCCTAAACCATATATTCAACCTATCTATGTAAAGAGTTTCAATCTTGAATTATCTTGGTAAGGGCCATACTTTATTATTGAACCTTGGAGTTAAAATTATCTAGCTATAATTTATTCCTTTCCATCTCATTCATCATAATGTCTTTCCCTTTTTGGGTGGTCTCCATAGGGGTACTCACTTTAAGAGAGATAGGCTAAGGGTTAGTGATAAACAATTTAAAGGGGAGGTCATTAGGAGGGGACTTGGATATTTTATCTTGGGAGATACAATTAAAGGGTTGGTGGGATCCTACAATGGGATCCTCCACTAGAGACTCTTCTTGGGAGTCTTCCCTAGAGGAGGATCCCCTAGGGGGAGCCTCTCCACCATGAAGGGATTGGCCATGCTTGACTAGGAGGAGAATCTTACCTTGGTGGAGGATGGGATTAGATCTATTCACTTGATGTAATAAAATAGTGTTTTTGAAGGACATTAACAAAAAGAAATACAGACTAATTTTATAGCTAACAAAATGCTTTAATACTAGAAAGTGGTGGTAGAATATAAGAGTGTATTTACCTTTAAGCATCATGTAATGCATGACTTGAAGACAAATGTCAGGTTAGTAGTGCAAGCGATAAACCCATGGGAAGCCTTTCTTATCCATTTACACAAATTCATTCATCTTAAAAAACATTGCAACAACTCTTATTTTTTCATTTGGTCCTTGAATTCCTTGGTGCCTTCACATGACATAACAGTCACTTCATTGATGTATTCCTTTGAAACATTGATTTTGATGCCATGAATGGTCACTTTTCACTTATTCCAAAATTCAATGAAGTCATATGTAACCTCTATATTTTACTTTGTGACTCGCTCTATGAACTCAGTGAGTCCACATTTTAGCTTCTTCCAAAAAAATTATAGCCATAAACATCCTTGAAAGAGATGGGTTCCATTATTTCATTGTCACCTCCCATAAAATTGGTGTATGCAGAGCCAAAGAGAGTAGGATTAAGTTTATAGATGGAGTGGATTTGAACAATGCAAGTGTATTTTGGGAATCCAATCAAAGACTTGATATAACAATTATATCCCCTCTTACAGGTATAATTATGGATCAACCTAATTAAGATACACCCCTTCAAAATAAGATCATACACATGTGGAGAAATGATGTTTATCACATGAATATATACCTTCATCCCCTAAGGCATTAATAATTTTGATATGGATGTTTCTTGCATCGTGATAGTTAAAATGTGGAATTTAACTCCATTATTGGTGAAGAGGCTAGCCAACTTGTTTCTTTCCCTGTAGGTGTGGATAAGTTAAAATTGAGACATTTCCTTCAAGAGTTTCTTGGAATCATCAATGATGTATTTTATGGTGTGAGATGGGGTTGTTTTCCCCTCCATGGCATTTAGAATATTCAATGAATCACCCACCATAATGATCTTATTATGGTTAATTCTTGATGCCAATTGTGTACCCCAAAGAGCCACCTTGGCCTCTGTTAGGTGGTTTGTTTGGGTTCTTATGAGATCCACATAAGCAATCAACATCTTCCCTTTTGAATTATTTTATAACTCCTCAACCAATTTCAAGACTCAAGATGCCTTTGGAGGTGCCATCAAAGTTTAGTTTCACCTAGGCTTTTGATGGAGCCTTTCATTTAGTGTACATGAAAATTAAATATTTTTTGAGGGATAACATAACAATTGTGTAATATCCCAATTTTTTAATATTTTCAAGGAAAAGGTAGGGATAGGTTATTTGTCTTTAGGGGGGAAAGTTTTCTAGTTTTCTGAAATGATCTAGTAAAGGCAAGGGAAGATACCTTTTGGTTAGTATCTTTTGTTAAGGAAGAGTCTATCATTACAAATTTTATAAACACACTAGAACCAATGTGGGAGAGAAAGATGCCAAAGGAAGAAAATGGAAGGGATATTCTAGGGTGATTT
This sequence comes from Torreya grandis, assembly GCA_037957365.1. NCBI lineage: Eukaryota > Viridiplantae > Streptophyta > Pinopsida > Cupressales > Taxaceae > Torreya > Torreya grandis. The sequence continues at coordinate 74,794 of JARHVA010003043.1, forward strand.
CAATTACATAATGAGGTCTAAGACATTGTTCAGTTTAACCTATGTTAGGTTAAGGTGATTAATCAACTAGTTGAATAGTGTTGAGTTGAAGGGACACTCAAGGAAAAGATGGTGAAGTGAATATTTCATTCTCTAACAAATTGGGAACATATTGGGTACTAACATTCCTCTTTTATATAGTTTTCCACCATTAAAATTTTATCCTATGACACAAGCCAAAAAAAATGAACTTTGGGAGTCAAATGCTTTACCTAAAAGTTTTTCAGAAATTCTATTCACTTTCCAAATTGAGGTTAGTGGCATGTCCTAAGGCTAATAAGTAGGAGTTGTTATCTTCTAACCAAAAAAATAAAGTAATCTTAATTATAGATAGAGGGGGTGTCAACCTATCTTAATGACAAGTTAAGGGTTTGAATAGCCTAAGATTTGTTCAATGATGGATAATCACTAGGGAGGACTTTTCAGCACTTTGCTCCTTTTATTTACCAATAATATTTGATCTTGGATCCCCATATTTTTGTAAGATGTCTATACCACCCTCTTCAAATCCATTGAGTGGATATGGGGTGGGAGATATCCAAAAATCTTCTTAGAAATTAATTTTCTCGCCATTTCCAATTTTCTATAAAATACCTTTCTTTAAGAGATCTTTGCAATTGGTTATGGCCTTCTAAAAGGTGGATATTTCAAAAGGGCCTTCTTCCCATGTGAATTAATTAGCTTTCACTCCTTTCAAGTATTTATATTGTGTATTTATTTCCCATTCCCCATTTTCCTTCATTGGGTACCAACCCATTTTTACCGATAGGGATCTATTCATGGATTTGATGCTTCTTAGGCCAAAACTTCCATTAGTTTTTAAAAGATAAACATTTTCCCAAGTAATAAGGTTATATATAAATCTTTCTTTAGTACCCCTCCATAGGAAGTTTTTTTGAATTTGTTTAATTTTAGAGGATAATTTGGATGGAATTTTAAATACAGACATATGATAGATAGGAATGATTTGAATTGAGGCCTTGAAGATCTGGTATTGCCCTTCCTTGGTAAGAAGGTGGCCCTTCCAACTTACTAGTTTTCTTTGAATATGATAAATTAAGGGGTTCTAAAGTTTAGATTCCATTTTTCCTAAAAATAGAGGGATGACTAAGTGGCTTATTGAAAGATTTCTTGCTTGATAGTGTCATATTTTGGTGATTATTTTCTGTTGAAGGGGAGGAGTATTGATAAAGAACATGGAGCTATTTTTAAAGTTAATACACTAATTAGAAACTTTTTCATAATTAGTTAATATGTATTTTAATTTCTTTGATTCCCCAATAGAATCATCTCTTAAGATAATAGTGTCATCAAAAAACTATTATGGGTGATAAGATCTATATTAAGGGCCATTCATATACCCTTAATAATTCTCTGAGTGTAGGCCCTTCTAAAGCTTCATCCTAGGGTTTCTGTTAAAATTATGAAGAGGTAGGGAGAGAAGGGGTCACCATGTCTTAGTCCTCTTGAATTAGAAAAGAAACCTTTTAGAAAACCATTTACAATAATAATAAAAATTAGGGTGGTAATACAATTCCATATAATTTTCCTGGTATCTCGATTCAACCCTAGCTTTTCCAAAATCTACGTAAGAAAATATCAAGAGACCTAGTCATAAGCTTTCAACATGTCCAACTTGAATAGCATGCCCTACCTTTCAGATTTATAAATAGAATAAATAGATTCATGAGTTAAGAAAATGTCATCCATTATTTTTCTATCTACCACAAAAGCCTCCTATTGCTCCCTAATGACTTTATAAAGTAAAGATTGCATGTGTTTTACCAAGATAGAGGAGTGGATTTTGTAAGTGGTGTTACAAAGGCTAATGGGCTAAAAGTCTTGAATGTTAGTGGTGCCTTGTTTTTTTTGGAATTAGAATAAGGAAAGTATTGTTGATCTCCTTAAGAATATATTTATAATGGAAAAAATCTCTAGAAGCATATTTTTCCTCCATGTGGACAATGTCCCAAAAAAAATGGAAGAAAAAAGGTGGGAACCCATTGGGTCCCCGTGCCTTGAATCCTTCCATAGAGAAGATTTCACTTTTTATTTCCTCATTTGAGGGAATCTTGGTGAGGGAAGCATTATCTGTAGCTATGAATATTTTATCAAAATTAGTGAGGGTAGAAGAGACAAGAAGGTCATCTAGTACTCTTTCATCTGAGAGTAAGTTCCTCAAAAAATTTATAGTATAGTGGGAGATATCATCTTCATCTCTACTGATGGTCCAATCTTCCATTTGTAGTTGGGAAATTTTATTGATATTCCTATGCCTTAAGGTAGAATAGTGAAATAATTTTGTATTCTTGTTGCCTTCCTTTAGCCATAAGCATCTTAAATTTTGTTTTAATAAGGCCTCCTCTTTTGCTTCTAGGTTATGAAAATGACACAGGAGATCTTTTTACTTTGAAACCATAAGCTCATTGTAATTACCATAGGCACTGAGATTTTCAATTAATAAAATTTATACTTCAAGAGACTTTTTTTGCAAGAAAATATCCTTGAATACTTCCTTTTTCTATATTTTTAGCTTGGTTTTAAGATAGTTGAGTTTTTTAAAGAGGATAAACATGGTGGAACCCAAGATGGGTTATTTTCACCAATCTTTTAGGGATTATGTGAGGTTGGGTTGATGAAGCCACATGTTTTCCAATATGAAGGGGTTGTATTTGGGTTTAGAGATCTTATTAGTGTAGATCACCAAGGGATTGTGATCAGACCCTATCGTTGATAAAGAAGAGATCCTACTAGAAAAATGTAAGTCCCAATTTAGTGAGATCAGAAACCTATCTAGGTAGACTTAGATTAAATTTTTTCTCAGTATTATATTATACCACATAAATAGAATACCATTAAGGTCCACATCTAATATGCCTACATTAGTGATGAAGTCATTAAAATCTAGCATGTTATCCATAAGGTCAATAAGGCCACATTTTTTTGCCTTGGAGTGAGGGGGTGTTGAAGTTGCCAGCAACAATCTAGTTCTAATTTACACAAGTCCTTCAAAATTATAATAAGGCTATTCACAAAAGATTCTTGTTAGGTTTGGAATTTAGAGTGTAAACATTGGTTAAAATCCATTTTTCCTTATTTTCAAGATCTACAACCAAAACCAAAAGCTAGTTGTGAGACTTGCATAAAAGGTCACCTCCTAAGACATCTAGGTTCCATAAGACTATCAAGCTACCTAAATCACCTATAAACTCTGAGGAGAGATCTTGGGTGTTATTCTAGATTCTTACCATGCTAGATTTAAGGATAGAGGGTAACATTTTTGTTCCCTAAATGAGAAGAATCAAAGGATAGACCCTTTTATAATATTACAAAGGGTCCTTTATTTCTTCAGGTTATTTAGGTCCCTTACATTCAATGAATGGACTTTCGTTTATTATCACAGTAGATCTTAAGAGTTTGTTGAGAACCTTTAGTAATCTATTTCATAGTTTCTTATAACCATCCTTGGGGATCTACCCATAGGTTTAGGATTAATACCAATATTGGCATTTTTCCTACCTCTTTTATTTTTTGATAAAGTAACAAACCCATCATCCAGGGGGAATTCCTTGGAGGGAGAGAGAGATTCAAAGCATTTCCCCCCATCTTTCCCAAGCTATAAATATTTTTAAAAGGGGGAGAGGGAGTGCCTTGGGGGGAAGGGGAGGGAGTTATAAAGGTTAGCAAAGAGAGGGCTCTTCCATGCAAGGGCTTGGGTAGACTCTAAAAGTGGGGAAATAATTTGTGGCATGAATGTTGTTCATAATTTTGTTTTATATTTTATATTAATGGGAAATCATGGTATTATGTAAGCACACTGGATCTAAAATACTTTTGCAAGGGTTAATATGGATTTCAAATTTACACATTAACCTATTTTTAGGTTCCACATTGACATATAAACTTAGTTTTTAGTTTAAAAACTGCATAAAAAATGTGTTAGGATTTCCACTTTTGTAAATGAACCAAGTTTAGTGATCCAAAAAAGAACTATGTTGATATTAATAATAGTGTCACTGAGGTTTCTATATAACATAACATATCACACTTATTATCTAAATGGTAGTATTTTCACTCAATTTTTCACCCTTGGAGAGGTAGTTCAAGCCTTCTCTAAATTGAGTGGAAGATGGTATTATTCATAGGCTTGTGGGTTTCCTATAGTAGGGGTAAACCTCTAGATTCAAGGGTTAGTTCCCTATATTTGTTTATTCAAGATCACCTATAATACTAGCTCATTTGGATGAAAAGGGAGAGATAAAACATAAATTAAACCTATCATAATGAGTTGATTCACCAATTTTAGCCTAACCATTTCCAAGTAATTGTCATTACACTTAAAATAAAAGCCTAATCTACACATAACACTAATTCAAATCTACCTATTGCATTAGTATTTCTCATGGAGGTTTATGAAGAAAGATTGAGTTAAGAAGAATAAACACAAGGTCATGACATGACACAAGTGGAGAGAAAACTCACTAAACTCATGAAAACTTCATTGGAACACCTCAAGAGACCTGTAAAGACTTTGAAAATTTAATATGAATGTAAACAAGGACAATATGCAAAGGAAGGAGATCTATCACTTATAAAAATCAATTAGTCTAACATACACATTGAACAGTCCATGGAAAAGGTAAAATATATTGTTATTTATTACTCAAAGGTTAGAAATGACAAGGCTTCACCATACTTAGGTGTTGGATGATTTACAAAGCCAAAAGTGGCTCAATATATATCATAAGTTAGAAATAAAAGAAGAAGGGTGTAGGAGAGAGATGTTGTAGAAAAGGGTGCTCAAAGGTGTCTTAGATATGGACTTATTACACTTAGGCATAACCATGGGGTATTCCTTCTACACTCAACATTTTACAATCAGTTATGTTGACATTAATTCACATAAGGAATAGGCCTTATGCATTCACTCAAAGTGCAACTAAGAAGGAACTAGGGCCCATGTTGGGCTAATTGTGATATGGCACAAGTCATAAAATATAGGAATGATAAATTAAAAGAAGGCTTTATGTGGATTCATTAACACAATCCCTTCATGGGCTAAGTTTAATGGCCTATAGGCATAATCTTTCTGGTGGACTAGTTCTAGAGTCATAAGGACACAAGCCTTTGTTTAAACTCAGCCTAGCATCATATAGTCTCTTGGAGTGTCAAAGGGATACCTTAACTTCTAATTAGTCATTCTAGTTTCATGCTTATAGCAATGATATAAAGACTTGGTATATGGCTTATACTCATATTATCTATAGGTTTATGATGATGTCATCTACTATTTTTAGGGAAACTATTAATGATGTGAACCAGAAGCTTGATTGAACTTTACTTAGCTTAAATGAATTTAAATTATAACATTACATTCATTTTTCATTTCACTAGTAATTTAAAGGATGCATAAATTGGATAGAGTACCATTTAGAGCAATAACCATTGTCATTAATCAAAGTTAAAATAGAGTATATAGTTCATAGTATTTAAAAATAGAGTAAATGATTTGTTCAAGATACTTAATGGCCCATAGGCTCACAAGTGAGCTTGGGAATATATAAATATAACATTAATAGTGTCCATATTACACCTAGATCTAATGGTGGACATTATAGTATATATAGAGAATTTCCAAATTTATAAAGCTTTGCTACAATAATTTCACATTTTTTAAATCACTAGTTCGAGCTCATTATATAGTATTATAAGAACATATTTACCAAGGTGGAGTGGGTGCGCTGGGTGCTGAGATAGAGACTTAGTCATCATTCCCATTGGCTCCATAATCTTATGAAGTTCACACTGTAGTTGCCACTATCACCCAAACTAGAAGATGCCCCAAAAATCCTAGAATTGTATAGCCACTTGCTAGTTGGTGACAATTATGTATTGATCCCTCCAACTGATGCCAAGATGCCAAAAAATAATCATCAACCAAAATTATGCCTTGTACTAAAGTGTATGTCATGTTGGCACCAATCCTATAATTACCTAAATAAGGGACCCAACATTACCCCATACAAAATTTAATCCATCTTTAGACTAGGATGTCAAGGTCTTTGGTGTGCAGAACTTGGGTGCACTCTCCTTAAGCTTGATGTTGAAGTATTCAAAGACCTTTATATTGAGATTGATTTATTTATTGGTGATATATATTTTGGTGGAGGAATCACTAAGTTCAATCACATTAGCATTTTCTAACTCCTTTCAAAAGGCCTCTAGATTTACCTTAGACTTAGTCACACTCCCATCTAGGATTGTTCTTTAGTCACATGAATTAGTTTGTAGAGTGAAAAAGAGTGATTTTAGGTTCTATTATTTCTCCATGATTTGATTATTTATAAAATTAATTCTCCACATAATTTGTGTGTGCTCTAACATGCTTACTGAATACACCTATGCCATTATCTTCTCCTCCTTTACTTTGTTGAAGTGTGCATCTATGATTGAAGCTTAGTTGGAAAAGATCAAGAAGATGGAATTAAATGGATTTTCACCCTCCTATAGTTTCATAAAGAGGTCTTCTACTTATTCAATATTATTAATGAGCTCCTTTTGTAACACAACATAATATTTCTCTTCTTGCATTGCCTTAGGTTTCATCCTTGAGAGCATCTGTTCTACTAACACACAGATCTTATCAACCTCAATGAGGTTTGAAGTATCAACACCAACTAGAAGGGATGGTTTTCTGATCTCTATGTGATGACATAGATGTTATAGTTTGAACTTAGCGTCCTTCACTTCCTCTTAGGCTTCTTTATGGAGATGTTTATATTTTTTGCCCTGACATTATTGATTAGCACAATGCCCATCCTACATTAGCATCCTCAATGCCCATCCTGATTAGCACATTTTTAGATCATACTATATTCATGGTATGAGGGTTTATGAGGAGGGATTCATGGCCTTCCTTAGGTTATTTTGTGTCCAAAATGGTTATTCTAGGCACCTCAAAGTAAGGCTCATCCATGAATGATAAAACACAAATGCAAGTTATCCAAGCATCCTAGTTGTGGTAGATTAGGGGGCATGGTGTCAAACATGTAAAATTATTCATCCTCCAATCCATTTTCACCCTATCTCTTATACTTATTTATTATTCATCCTTCTTGATGATGGCCTCCTTTATTTGTTTTCCTTCCTCTTTATTGGCACCATTACTCTATTTGGCACTTTCTTCAGTAGACTCTTCTGCTTATTCATTATGGGTTTCTTCCTTAGACTTTTTCCCTCCATATTCTTCTTCTTCCTAAGGATTATTAATGTTTACCTCTAGGCTAATCCCATCATTATTAGTGTTTCCTTGTTCTTATTAGGCTTCATCAACAGTCTTTATTTATTATTTTGAGGTGCCAATATTTCCTTATTTTTCTTTAGGTTCCCCTTCACTACTCAAGTATGCCTCTTATGCAAATTATTTTTCCTTCCTATTAGGGGTATTGGGCACTTTCTTAGCTACTTCAATGGCTGGTCCCACATTTGTGAGAACCTTCTTGGTCTTTTTCTCTTCCTTAGCCTTAGCTTTTTCTTGAGCTAGTATATTTTTTTCCTCAAGCACTAATGCTTTCTTAATATTTTCCTCACTCAAACCCATTTTCTTCCACGTCATTATTTTCTCCTCTTCTTTCTATGGAGGTGGTGTGGATGATTCATCACTAGATGAGGAGATTTCCATCTCCTCTTCTTCAATCACAATAGTTGTACCACTTTATAGGGTATACTAAACATATTTTGCACTTGGTTCCTCTTCTTTGACCTACATGATGTAGGTCCCTATTCCTTCTTCTATAGTCTCTTCCTCCATCCCTGATGTAGGGCTCTCTTCTTTTTATATTTTTGCTAGAGCTATTATAGGGAACACTACTATTCCCTTTATCTTCTTCTTCTTGTGCTATTGGAACACAACTATCTACTAAGAGTGGGTTGAATTAGTATATTTAATAACTTATTCATTTTTTAAAAAATTAATGTATACTAAAAATATATGCAAATATCACATACACACAAATATGCATAACACTAGATATACCATGGAAAACCCAAAATGGGAAAAATGACCATGATAATAGCTAATAGAATCTACTTTTCTAATCCAACCTCATAATCAATAACCTCACTAGTTATAATGTTTAAGGGAATCAACCCTAAAGAGACACCAATCCCTTGATTTAAGAACACCTACTCTAAGGAAGCACTGACTCCCTAATTGAGAACTAACTCAATTTATTTGATGGCACCAACCAATTAAATATATATTCAAAATATAGAGCTACAACTCCAAATTATAATATTTATTCATAAATGAATCCAATTTAGTTCTATTTTATAAGTCTGGTCTGTAACTACTCATGCTCTACACATCTCTATCTTCTCTTCTCTTCCTCTCTACCTCTCTATCTTTATGTCTCTATATTTCTCTATTTTACACACTTCATTAATATATTATTATTTACCTCTCTCTCTCTCTAAATTTGACTCTATGAAATATAAACAACAACCTTTAATATATTTTAGATGACATATATATAAGCATTATATCTAGGTCTCATATCTTCTCTATGTTCATACCTGTTTGCTAACACATCACGCCAATTTTGGACTCAATTTAAATTTATTGAACAACAAGTTTCCCACATCTTGAAATCATGCCCAAACATCATGATTATTGGTCTCATTACTATTTTAGCATATACTAGGCTCTTATCTGGATGAAAATGACATATTACACAAATTTGACCGATCACCATAATCTATTCCATTATATGTGTCATAACTTATAGCTTACTTATATGTTCCTCTGTTTGACCATTGTGATAAACAAACCTTTGAATACTAATAATTGATTTTAAGTTTCAAATCATGATATAATGGTCCTCATTCAATTTTCTCAACTTTAAAATTCATTCATTAGATCAAGTTTTGATTGCCTCACACGCTCCATTGGATCCTTGTATACTTACAAGCTTTAACATTTCAAATTTAAAATGTATCCATTAGATATTTTAATTTGAGCTCCTACATGCCATTATTTATTAAAATTTTCATTAAATTTAAATCTATCTAACATTAAACATCTATCTCTTAGTCTCATCTCACTATTTCCTAAGTCTTCAGAATGAGTATACTTTATCGATCTCATCAAACTAGCTCAGTCTTTAACTTGCCTATGTGTCATTAAGCATCGAGCACTTTATCTCATTAAGTTCACTCACTCCATTATATTTTCATTTCGTGATCACATGTTCACCATTTGATCTTATGACAAGCTCAAACTTTATCTCTAATAACTTCTCATAAATTTGACACTTGGCATCCTCACATTAATCCTTGACTAATTTATTTTAAACCATTTTGTATATTTATTGTGAAATCTCCATGATTTTAATATTTTTCACTAATGCATTTACTTGGAGGTGCCTTTAATAAATTGACTTTTGTATGCTTTGTTAGATCTTCAACATATGATTAAGTGCTAACCATTGATTGAGCTAGGATAAATATTAAGTCAAGGACTTAGGAAATATAAATTCTTAAAACATTGATTGAGCTGGTAATTGATAGGTTAAAAGGGCTAGTTTCACAATGATGAGGAAGACTTAAGTTATAACTTAAGTAATCAGCTCCCATCTATAGCTAGTCAACATAAAAATAGAACATGCCTATGAATGCCATGTCTTAAACCCTTAGGATTTAACTAAGAAACCCTATAATTTCTAAGAGAAAATATAAATCAATTCTAAGCTCATTTATTCTAAACTAAACCTATAGACCATATATCTATGGTGCACTCAAAAAATCCATAACAGATCTTTAATCAATTGCTCTTTAATTCTCTAGAAATGGTGTCTATAAAAACATGACAACTTTGCAATAGGCATTTGTAAAACATGATCTTGTTTCTAATATCATGATAGTAATATCCATTTGAAATCAATGAAAATCATATTTCCAACAATCTCCCCCTTTGGCATTGATGGAAAACTAAATGATCTGATCTTATAATACTTGATCCTTTTTTGACATTGTTTGCATTGTCTTCTGATGAACTTAAGATAAAACTATTCATACCAAACTTTCTCCACCTTAGGAAATGTAACATTTACCTAAACTCAACTTGGACACATGTTTCACTCTTTCAATATTTTATAGAGAGCATTTTCACTTTTTCTTCCCTTTTGAAATCAATGGCAAAGTGACTCTAACTTTCTCATAGTTTGTTCAATTTTTTCTCCTCCTTTATTAGATAAAGGAGTTTATCCAAGAATATGCAACCGTAAACTCATTATAAATTTACAAAATTATACATACTTGAGTTAGGTTTTCTCTCTTCTTCTAGGGATTAACAAATTTGCTATGATCTTCCCCTAGACTTAGGCTATATCACTAGGATGTAGTGATGTGTGTAGGAGCCACCACTCCCAGTTTCTATTTTAGATACTCAAATTATTCCTTCGAAAGAGGTTTGGTGAATATGTATACAATTTTATCCTATGTTAGCACATATTACATTATGACCTCTTAATCTATAACATTTTCTCTTAGTAAATGATACTTGACTGATATGTGTTTGGTTTTAGAATGCATCACTAGATTCTTTGATATGTTAATAGCACTTGAATTATCACAAAGACTAGAGATAGGTGATGTGTAATCTACCTTGATATGTTTGAGTGTTTGTTTCATCCATAATAATTTAGTGCAACATGCCACTATTGCCACATACTCTTCTTCTATTGTTGAAAGAGTAAATGACTCTTGTTTTTTGCTCAACCATGACAAAATTTTGTTTCCAAGGAAAAATGCACTACCACTAGTGTTTCTTATATCAACCACACTTCCTACCCAATCAACATTTGTATATGTTGTTAAAGTGAAATATTCACTTTTAGGATACCATAAGCCACAGTCAATTGTGCTCTTGATATATCTAAAGATTCTTTTCACTATATTGACATGTGACTCTTTAAGACCATCTTGAAATATTGTAGCCATACATACTACTTGTATAATATTAGGTCTTATTCAGCTAGGTATAAGAAGCTTCCTATCATTTATCTATACATAATTTGATTTGCATCAAGGGACTCATCCTATTTTCTCAACTTGCATCTAATTATCATGGGAGTACTTATTGGTTTGGTGTCTTCCATTCCAAACTTATTGAGAATTTCCTTAGCATACTTCATTCTAGATATAAATATCCCTTCATTAGTTTGTGCTATTTTTAGACCAATAAATAAATAAATTTCTCCAAACATAGACATCTCAAACTCATTTTACCTTTGAGTAGAAAACTCTTTGTACATTCTATTGTTACTACTATGAAAAATGATATCATCTACATAAACAACAACAATCAATATATGGTTACCTTCTAATTTGAAGTACATGTTGTTATCTACACATCCTTTATTGAATCCTTATTTTTACAAGTACTATTCTAATCTTGAATACCATGCTCTATGTGCCTATTTTAGACCATAGAGAGTTTTCTTTAGTTTTCACACATAATCTTCATCCTCTAATAGTGGAAAACCTTCAGGTTGTTCTATGTAGACTTCCTCTTCTAGGTTCCCAATCAAGAAAGTAGACATAACATCCATTTGATAGACTTTAGACTTATTATAAATAGATAATTCTAGAAACATTCTTATATCTTCCAATCTGGCATTTGGAGTAAATGTTTCCTTAAAATCTATGCCTTCAACTTGTGCATATCCTTTGTACACCAATCTTTCCCTATTTATTATAATAGTTCCATCCTCATTGACCTTGTTTCTAAAGACCCATTTTCTACCTATTACAATCATATTTGAAGTTCTTGGAACTAATTCCCAAGTATTTTCTTTTCAATTTAGATCAGTTCTTATTCCATTGATTTTATCCAATTCTCATCCTTGTTAGCTTCAACATAGCTCTTAGGATCAATTTTAGACATTAAAGCAAAATTTTCTTGCTCCTTACTCATTATAACTCTTCTCCTTGTCTAAACTTCTTCATTATTATTGCCAATGATTTGCTCTATAAGATGATCCTTTTTAACAAATCTTGTAAGTGTCTTTTCATTTATTTCCTCAACCTCTTCATTAGCTTCTTCTTCTTCAAAATCATATTATTCTTTATAGATTTCTCTATCAAGTTTAACATATTTCAATCCTTCTTCAACCTTGACATTGATGCTCTCTACAATCTTGTGCATCCCTTTGTTGTAACATATGTAGGATTTGATTTGAGTGGAATAACCAAGAAAAATTCCTTCATCACATCTTGATTCAAAGATTCCCAAATTATCTTCTTTCTCCTGATGTAACATTTGCTTCTAAACACTCTAAAGTACTTAATAGAGGCATGTTTTCCATATCATAGTTCATAGCGAGTTTTGTCATTATTTATCCTTAGTTAAACTTTGTCCAAGATATATACTACTATTTAGACTACTTCTCTCCAATATCAATTAGGTAACTTGGCCTATTTTAACATTGTTTTGGCCATCTCCTTGACCTTCATGTTCTTTCTCTCAACAACTCCATTCTATTGTGGAGTCCTTGGTATAGACTAATGCCTTTTGATTCCATGTTTCTCATAGTACTCTATGAAATCATTTGAGGTTAAATCTCTACCTCTATCAGATCTTAAGCATTTTACTTTCCCTCCAATCTCAT